>VWPU01010572.1:0-112500 GCA_013398955.1 Callaeas wilsoni
AGAGGAGAGGAGAGGAGAGTCAATCCAAATAACTCTGCCCTGCTGGCAAGGGCACTGCCATGATCTGTTTAGGGAGCTGGGGACAAGCAGGCAGCCCTCAGGGCTGGAGGCAGAGCCCATCTGGCTCCAGAGGAGAGTGGCTCTTGCTCTCTTTTCCCTCTCCTCTCACACAGCTCCTTTCCTATCTTCTCCTCTCAGCTGAGAGCTGTGAGTGCTGGATCTGGCCATTGAATCCCCCTGAGGCACAGCTGGGTCCTGTTCTAACATGCAGATGGGGCCTGGTGTGACCTGCAGTGATCCCAGACTGCTGGATGCTGCAATCTGCAGAGGGACATGGTGCTTGCAAGTGGTCCAGCAGGCTCCACATTGCTTTTGGCATCTCCATCAGCCCTGTTCCCAAACTGCAGCATCCTACAGACTGGCTTCCTGAGAAGGCTTGTCCCCAGCCTCTCCAAGCCTGGAAAACCTTTACCCATGTGAAGGGCTGTGCACGCTCCCTGTCTTCCCTCTTGGGAACCTCCAAGCACCCCTGATGGGGTGATTTGGAAAAGCCCCGCGGAGCATCAGAGCCCCAGCACGCCACTGCCTCTCCTCTTAATCAGCTAATTGTGTGTTTGGGGTTTCAGGCAAGGGCCCCAGCCTGGTGTTGCCATACCAACCACATCAGCTTCACTTTCAAACATTTACCAAGCAGGCTTGAAATGTGGAGGGGGGGGTGAATTAAAAGAGAAGAGGAAGCCAAACAGAGGGTTGATGGGAGGGGAGAGAGTAAAAGGGCTGCCTGTGCCTCTTTCACTACCCCATGCTGAGTCCTGCAGGGCAGAAAGCTCTGATTAAAACAGCTCTTGCTGAGACTCAGAGGCTTTTTGGGGAACAAAAAAATGCCCCTGCCTGCTGGAGACTGTCTGGGGCACTATTTGGGATGGGATCATATTGGTTCCTTCAGCAAGATGAAGGGAGGGCTGTGAGATGAGGGTGCCCAGGACCCTGAGCAGGATGGGGAATGGGTGGTGGATGCTGTTCTGGGGACCTATCACCCCCAAAGCTGGCTGGGCTGGTGGTGCAGGCAGCTGGTGTGATGGCTCAGTGGAGGAGGTTAAAAAAGGTGTCTTGGGGTGTGATGTGGGGCAGATCTTACAGCTCAGAGGGTCTATCCCCTCTTTGTTCCCAACCTGCTGTCATCCCAGGGTACAGAGCAGGACCCCTGCTCCCAGGAGCACTGGCCCCCGCTGGCATGTGCCTGCCCTGCTTTCTGGAGCTGGGTTGACTGTCTACCCTGCTCCCTGGCTGTGACCCTGTCCCTCCTCTCTTCTTCCAAATCCACATCTTTGCCTCACTTGACCTTTCTGTGAACTGGATCAGCCCTTCCAGCTTCTCCAGCCTGCAAAGCAAGCTCTGGGCTGCTTTTTCGTGCCAGCACTGGCATGGCATGAGCCCTTCTTTGCCTGCTAGCCCTGCTGCAGCTCTCAACAGTGGCCTGCATGATGCAGGCAAGGGAACTGCCCCAGGAGGGGAAATGGAGGCGGGCGTGTGTTCCTTCTCCAGTTCATCCAGCTTCCTCTGAAAACCTATTTAACAGATCAAAGTTTTATACTCTGAGCCATGCTGGAGCCCAGACCAGAGCAGATTTTAGTTACTTGCAGATTTTGGGCAAAGGAGAGCCATGGCATGGACAGGAGACAGCTGCTGCAGGTACACAGGGGAGATGGTGAGGAGGCAGGGCGGGTCAGAGAAAGGATGACATACAAGAAAACCAAGATTTTGAGGGTGGCATGTGGCCTTTTTGGCATCCTGTCTCTTGGGATGGCCCTTGCTCTGGCACCTGAGTGCCTCTGCCAAGTTCCTTGCCCCCCCAGCACCCCCTGGCTGGGCAAGGCTGCCCCTCAGGAGTTTCTTGGTCCCTGGAGAAGACCCCATGCACCGTGCTGCCTCCTGGCCATGCACCTCCTCCCTGCCATGCTTTGCTCCTCAGAGGCCCCAGCTCTCCGGAGACCAGCGCTTGTGAAGGGAAGGGGCTGGAGGAAGTCTCTTTCTCTGGAATGAGCTCTCTCCTTCTTTTCCCAGGCATCTATGCAATCTTCACATGCCCCGACAGCCAGCACCACCAGAAACTGTCTCCTCATACTCCTCACAAGGGTTTTAGGAACCTGTGCCATGCCCAATGGTGTAGGGGACCCTGCCTACCACACAGCTCCTTCCTGTGGCCTGTGGATCCCCTGCGAGTCCCTTGTCCCACCTGTTATTTCTATGGTGACAAGAGCTGCTGAAGTGGCCACAGTCTGTGGGATGGCTACTGTGAGCCTCAGGCTGCGGGCAGATGCAGAGGTCAGCAGCAGGAGTGTATCCCAGGCTTTGCAGGGGAAGCTCTGGGATTGCCTGCACTGCCTGGGGCTTTGGAAGCAGCCTGAAACAGCTCAGCCATCACTGTTAGCTTATCAGCCTTGCTGAACACCTCTGAGTGGCCCAGATGGCTTTCTGCTGACAGAGTGCAGCCCTGGCAGCTCTCATCTGCTGGAGATGGTGTGTGAGCAGGCCCCCTGCCTCCTCCTGTACATCCCCAGGGGCTGGTGTGCTCAGTGCAGAGTACTGGGACTCACCCAGACCTAGCCACAGTGCAAATCTGGGCATCAGCAGGGCAGGAAGGCAAATCCTCCCTCTCGGGGCTGTGTGTATCCTGCTAGCTCCATGGATGGAGCAATCTGGGAAGTCTCAGTGGGA
Source organism: Callaeas wilsoni (assembly GCA_013398955.1). Lineage (NCBI taxonomy): Eukaryota > Metazoa > Chordata > Aves > Passeriformes > Callaeidae > Callaeas > Callaeas wilsoni. The sequence goes on from VWPU01010572.1 coordinate 2,719, forward strand.
TGCCCTGTGCCATGGGTTATGCTTGCTGGGCAGGGTATCCCGGTGCATCCCCCTTGGATCCTGCACCCTGCCCATGGCTTCCCCACTGTGGACCAAACACCAGTCAGGAGCTGGGACAAGGACTTCCTGATCACAGTTGTGCCACAGCCACCAGGACAGGCAGCAACCTCCTAGCTGCTGCCCGCTTTGTCACAAACATCCTGCTTTGTTCTCCATCCTCGCCATGTGTCCTTTTGACAGGGAAAAGCCTCCAAGCCATTATTCTTGGGCTGTTCTCCCCTGCAGATCCAGAAGGAGATGGTCAGTGTGACCGCTGTGCAGGTGGTGGGGAGAAGGAATGTGGTGTCCCATGACCCTGTTTCCCACCCCAGGGAGCTCATATGTAGTGCATATGAGCCTCCAAGTGCTGGACATGAGGCTCTTTTCTGGGCAGCTCTGTCTGTGAGTTTTGCATCTGCTTGCAACCTTTCCAACGGCTTGATTTACTGTAATTCCTCTGGAAAGCAACTTTTGTGATTGCTAGCCTGGAGATCTCAAGCTCGACTTAAACAACAGGATCCTAAAGAGGCCATGAATAATTGAGCCTAATAAATATTAATAACTGTGGCAGGGCATGTAATTGCAAGGAGTGTTCTGGAAACACAGCTCTGCAGGCAAATGTGCACTCTCGGCAGGCCGGGGCAGAGCCCAGTTAACACTGGTGCTGCCGGGCCATGCAGAGCTGTGCCTGGTCACCAGCCCTGCCACCCTCCCCTGGGGTTCGTGGTGGCCAGGGGCAGGGGATACTGGCCACTGTGTAAGTTTTCAGCTGTCTGTATTTAGCAGAGGGTGTCTTTCCCCATAACCTTATCTCTCGGTGAACACAAGCAGACTTGCAGCATCCACTGCATCATTTGGCAGGGATGTTGTCTGACTCTGAGCTATCCTCATCCCTCAGGCATCCTGGAGGACCTGGTACACCTACTCCAGAAAGTCCTGCCTGCGCTCACCTACAGCCCATAGGAGGAGTGGCCCAAACTGAAGTCAGTCTGTGGATGCTCTTGGCTCTTTGTCCCCAAATACTGGATCATCTGTCTGTGGCCAGATTTCAAACAGGACTGTCCCATGCATCACAAAAAATGGATGGACTGCAAAATCTGGCTCCCAAGGCCAAGTAGTATTAGGAAGGCACAGTCTAAGTTTTGTACGACCTAACAAGTTCTCCAAAGTTGGGGTGAGTGAAGACAAGACCGAAGGAAGGGATATGCACCACGAATTTTCTATTTGTGACACGACAGTGATGGGGAGTGCATTGGGCCACCTCTCCTGACTGAGGGATGTCCTACAGGGAAAGACTGAACTTGTCACTTGAACCCTTGCTGAGCCATTGATCAGAGCTTGAGCAGATGCAGGATCCTGCCCACAGTAGCTCAGCTTTTGGGATGAAATGTAAAAACAAAGCTTAAGACAAAACCCAGCTGTACTCTTTCTGAGGTGCTCGAGTCCCTCACTGAATCCTATGCCTGAAGCAATGCTCACCCTTGTGGCTTTGCCAAAATCTGATCAAACCCAGCATTTGCCAATGTTGTCTCTGCTTTCCAAGGCAGATGAGGAAAAGGAGTCAAGAAGGAGTCACAAGTGCTTGCATGGAAGGGCTGAGTCTGCAGCAGTGCTGTGAGTGGGGTTGAAATGTGTACATGAAGGCTTTGCCAGAGCTTTCTGGGTGTTGCAGTTTAGGGTGGGGGCCTTGTGGACCTGCCCCTTTGCAAGAAAACGTTGGCTTTGTTACCCAACGCTGAGGGCGTGATGAAGGCTTCTGCATGGCATACAGAGGAATGGAACAGAAAAACCCCTGAGCTTAGGGCAAGAGCCAGGGGCAATTTGAGTAGGACCTTGCCCACAAGTTTCTGCTTGAAAATTGTGGTGCTCGGGCAGCTGAAGGCCTGTGAATGCTTGGCAAGGGTATTGTATCCTCTGCAGGAGCTTCTCCCACACTGAACAAGTGCTTCTTTTCCCCAAGCTGCCTGGCTGTTGAGACTGCATCTTGCAAATGCGGTTTCAGACAATAACAGCTTGCAATTATGCAGTGCTTTCAAAACCAAGATATCCTGAATTTCGTTAACGTCTTTGTATAAAACTAGCTGAGGCTGCTTTTGGGATGCAAAGCTCCAGCCTGTGCGGAAACGTCGCAGCTGGATCACCCAAATCTTTATTCTGTTCTGAAGATGGATCATCCTGAAGGAGATTTTAGGGCGTTGCTGTCTGCCTGGGACGTACTGCCTGGGACCTACTGCCTGGGTTCAGCCAGAGCAGAGGATGCACAGAGACATCCTGTGGTCTCTGACACCCAATTTCTCTGATTTCTGTTGTAATATGGGTTCATGAGGAGGACTGGGTGGTGGGGATTATCCATGCAGGAGTCAAAGGGCTCTGCTCACTCTGGGGGAGAGAGAGATGTGACTTCGTGAGGATCAGTACAGGAAGTGGGAATTGCTGTAAGATGTTGCCATTATGAGGCAACATCTCAGAAACCATTTCTCAGCATGCAAAGGGCAAGCAAGGATTTCCCAAGGGAAAGCTGTGCTGGACTCCAGGGGTCACCACCAACAGCTCGACAGCTGGTGGATGGCAAGTAATGACTGAAGCACCTGGAGGCTGACACAGGGCTTTCCATCAGCAACAGGGATACCCACAAGGACTTGAACCTTCAGCCAAGCCTTAGGTGCCACTAGATGAGGGTGGCTGACCTCTGACACAGCCTCAGCGCAAAGGGATTAGACAAATGTGAACACCAAGACCCTGAAATTCATCAAGAGGGATGCAAAGTGCAGCCCTGAGGTGCAATGAGCCCAGGCAGGGAGCAGAGCACGGAGCAGCAGCGGTGGTGGGAAGGACCTATGTGTTATCGTGGACACTGGGCTGAACACGAGCCAAGAGAGCACTCTTGTTGTGGAAAAGGGAAACCACATCCTGAACTACATTAGGAGGAGAGCATCCAGCAGATTGAGGGAAGTTATTATCCCTGCTCCTTGGCACTGGGGGGATGCGCAGATCGCAGAAGCTATTCTTGAATTGGTCCTAGCAGCAGCTCTCCCCCAGCTTCCTCTGTTCATACCGGGATGTGAAAATACAGACCATGATACAGGGGTTACTGCAGGGGCAATAAAGGAACTGTAGTGTTATCCCAAGGCACTTGGAGCACCGGCTTGGGAAATACATAGTCTTTCCTAAGTCCTATATAGTTCAAATGACACATTTGAGGAAACAAGGATCTTTACACTAGCATATTACCTTGTCTTTTGGATGAAAAATTAATGAAAACTTGGCTGTGAAGAGCCTGGGGTTTTTTTTTTCCCTGCGATAACAGATACCCTAAAACGTAGGAATACTGAAATGCTTCTGATCACTCTGAGTTGCTGTGCAGTCAGTCTCCAACTGAAAGACAGTAATACTTCATCTGCTGTACTGCTTTCAGGATAGAAAACTGCTTCAGCTGTAGTTTAAAGTGTGAAAAAGTGAGTGGTCAGCAGCTTGGCTGACCATTGCTATGTGCAGCTAACTCTGCTGGAGCTCTTTGAGGAAGCAGGGAGCAGAAATCAGTATTTGCCAGGGGCTGACTGCCCAGAGTCCATGTTGCACAGAGAGTGCTCACATCAGTGTTTTCTCAGTCATTTTTTCTTTCCAACCATGTCCAAAATTCGATGTTTCAGATGAGACCCATCTGTCATGGATAGGCACATTTTCCCCCCAGGGTTAACTTAATACCCTGTGGTATAGAGGAACCTGAATAATTTTGGGGGTTATCACAGGTATCTCGGCACTGGGTGTTGTGTTTTGTGGGGTTCTTGAGGCAGGTGACACCTGGGAGTGGTCTCACTGCTGGGTGAAGCCACTACCACACTGTCAACACTTCAGAGGGATCCAGCATCACGTGGCAAGGCTGGCAAGGAGGCACACACCAGCGAGACGGCGACATGGGCGAGCTGGTGACAAGTGGCTGGGGCAGACTTTCAAGCCAGTGGCATGGGCAGGCTTGTGACAAGTGGCTCTGGAACTGGCAAGTCTCATTCAACAGGGAATCGAGGGCAGGACTGGATGCCCTGGGACAGCTTTGCCCCAAGCTCCTGCCTTCATGGGTGATTGCAGAGCATCAATCCCCAAATCCGCTCCAGTTTTCAAAGCTTTTAAGCTCCCTGAGCTTTACTATGCTCAAAGGCAGCTGCATGAAAGAATATTTTCCTTTCGTAAACAGACGCAGCGACCTGCTTATCATCGATCCTGTGAGGCAGGGCTTCAAATTCAATTTGTTTCCATCATATTTGTGAATAGTTCGGTAAATTGATTTTTGAGAATAAAAATGTATTGACAATGATTATAGCTGATAAATATAATTTAAAATGTAAGATGACGCTTATGATCATTGAATTGTTCACCTGAGGGATGCAAAACATGTACAGTAAACAGTATTTTTCTAAGATGTCACTTAAAGCTCTGACCTTTATTTTTCATGAGATGACTCCAATTTCCATCTCTTTTTCAAGGGAGGAAGCCCTGAAAAAGTCATGGAGTGCAGCTGATGATCCCTAAACCTGCAATTTATGCGACTGTTGTAATCTCCGCACAACTGTAACTGATGAATATGCATCACATCATTTCTATGCGTGGCAGAAAGTAACCTATTTCTGTCCCCTAACAAGCTGTGGTAGGTCTGGCTGTATATTCCTGACACTCTGTGCCCTCAGTGGGGCTGTGGGATTTCAAGGAGGGTGGGGACACCACAGGAAAACCCCGAGTCCGGACCTGGTCTGCAGGTCAAGACTGTGTCTATCCATCTGTTCCATGGGTGCCAGTGCGCTGATCTGTTCCTGCCTCCTCTTAAGATCTACTTAAGGCAGGGTTTGGGGGACAGTGAGGCAGCAGCCTTCTGAAGGTTGATGGGAAGATGGTGGCCACCCCAGAGGTAGTCCTAAATTAATATCTTGAAGCCAAAGCTGCAGAGATGTGATAGACACAGAAGAATGGCCAAGTGACACTCTAATGAGTCTTAATGGGAGGTAGGAATTAAATCCTGCCGGCTCATTAGCAAGGGAAGAGGTGCCATCTGCTATGGCTGGCAGGTTCCCTGCCACAGTTTGTGGAGGGGGGGGCTGCTGCTTCTGTGGGGATGTGGGGAGGCAAGACCCATGCCGGGGAAGGTCCATGCTGCTTTGTGTGTGAGAGCCAGGAGACCGTGCTGTGGAGTAGTGTGTGTGAGAGCTTCCTTTGTCCAGATGGGATCTGCCTTGGCACTAGGAAGAGTCCCTGTGCACTCTTCATTTTGTCCGTGGGCCCTCCGAGTCCTTTCCAGCCTGGCCAATAAGGCAGCAGGACTGGTAGCAGAACTGGCAAGAGGATGAGCTTTGATCCTGCCAAAGAAGGCTGATGGCCTCTCTGTGAGTGCTCACTGCCTGGACTCTTCCCTCCCAGCCTGCTGGCAGTGACACAAGGATGCTGGCTGGGCTCTCCAGGCATAGCCAGTTGCCTGCAGATCCTGATTGCTCCCAAGCCCTTCAGGACTGAGAGATCTGGGGCTGCAAGCCAGGCAGTGGAGCTTGAAGAGCTGTGACTATTACTGGGAAGCATTGTGTGTGAGATACTTTCCTGGATGGCGGAGAAGTTGCTTACGGTCTCCTGGTTTGTCTCTGGTCCTCCTGGCCCCTCCTATTGCAGCCTGCAAGGCAGCAGAACCTGCAGCAGGACCAGCTTTGATCCTTCCCAAGGAATATGACCATCAGACCAACCCCACCACACCATACTTGTGCACAGCTGAGGACAGGAGCCAGCCTCATGCTGCCGTGCCTGTTGTCCTCTCAAATCTGGAGCTGAGCCAGGAGACAAGCAGCAAGCTCAGAGTGGGAAAAGGGCTGGAGATGAAGCTGTGAACCTTTCTGGAGCAGTGCAGTGGTTCACGGAGAGGTTGCACTGGCTGCTGGACAAATTTCTGCAGGTGGTGACTGGCCCCTGTGTCCAAAGTGCCTGGCTAAGCCAGAGCAGATCACACACATCAGCATCCCTGCGAGGCTGACTCATGCCCTGCACTGCATCCTTGCCCACTCGGTGCCCGGTGACTATTACAGCAGTGCTTGCTCAGGCTGCAGTGGGGCTGCTGCCTCCCTCTGGGGCATCAGGCACCTCTGCCCTTACTGCTCCACAATTTGTCCTGCTCCTTCCCCCAGCCTGGCCACTCCTGTGGAGCACAGCTGAGCCTCACTCCCCTGAGAGCCTGAGCAATGTGGACTTGACCCAGGGAGAGAAGCCCCTGCAGAGCTGGGGTCTGCCTGCTCCCTGGGATCTCTGCATGGCTGCAAAGCCCCTTAAGCCTGGACAGTGTAGGTGGCACTGGACTGGAGGGACTGGAACTGTGGTTATGGGTCATGCCTGTGCTGGTGCATGGATTAGTTGGTGTGCTCAGCAAAAAAGGGGGAGCAGCTGCCTGAAAGGAGCTGGTTGGCATGACCAGATGCAAATGGGAAGTTGAGAAGTATAAAACTGTGAATGCTTCTGGGAAATATGCATGGCTGACCACAGCAATGATGATGATGAGGAGGTACTGCAAAAACACATCTTCATCTTTTATATCTATTTCCCAAAAGAAAGAAAATGCTGTTATGCAAGATGCAGAAAGGAAAGCAATGTCAGTATTCAGTGTTTGGGAAGAAGTAAGGAAGACTGTGAAATATTTTCCAGTCTATCAGGCACTATAGGGGATGCTAGAAGACATACACCAAGGGCAAATATTTCAAAAGTAGCTGCCTGCATAAATTGTACCCAAGAGCCCTGTAAAATGGGCTGAGGGATCTTAGCTGCAATAGTCTTTATTTCTTTTACAACTGGAATTTCCCTGGTGCTCCCAGGAGGTGCTGGGGCTGACAGACCTCTGCTGGGTATCTCTCTGCTCAGGCATCCACGTTCCCCAAAGCACAAAACATCCTTCATGTGAGTCAGGCCCACAGAGATGACAGGGCTCTTACTACAAGCATCTTGAAAGAAGACTGGCTGCTTCCTCTCTCTGGGAAAAGTACGAGCAGAGTAAAGCAGAGGCAATGCAATTCCCACATGAGGTTTTAAAGGGTAATGGGAACACATCCCATGGGAAGGACCCCTCTTTGTCTAGCTCTCCACTTCTGCCTCCTCCATCCTTGTGATGAGAAGCTTGTGGAGAGGCATCACTTCTCCCTCGACATGGGGACACCCTGTGTCTCGCCACTGGGAGACAGCACCTTTTTTTGGTGTGCATGGATTTTAATGGGGCTTCTCTTTTCTGTAGCCCTTTTGAGGTTTGATCACGAGTCTGCAGAATTGTCTCCTACAAATAAAACTCCCTAACCATGCTTAGTTGCTGCTTCTTGCCAACCTGCCTCACAAAACAGGTCTCCAGAATAACTTCCAACTTATTTTGTCAATTCCACAGCTTTTTACAACCATTTCTGGTCATTTCCTGTGCTATGAAAGGTATTCCAGATACCCTAGGAAATGCAGTGGAGGTGGGAGTCCCTGTGAGAGTTTGGAGACGTCAGGTTGCCCTGAGCTGGGGAGAAGCAGGAGGTGGCTTGGGACAGTAGGCACCAGTAGCCATCTGCAAGGAAGTGGCACCTGCCAGGGTATTCCTCCAGGACCAGTTCTGGACCTGATGATGTTCAGCATGATAGGAAATGAATATTAAATGATTGTAGATGAAATCTGCAGGCACAAGGAGACAGGCAAGGAGCTAAAACATTGCAAGGACTGGGCATCTACACAGCCACCAGTGAGACCTGGGGCTGTGAGAAGCTCATCTGATGGCTCCCTCAGGCTGTAGGCTTTTTGAGACTGAGCAGAATGCATCCTGCAGCTGCTTCATTCCCGTAGACATCCAAAGAGGCAGGAAACCCGATTCTTTTTGGGATCTGTTGTCTGCAAAAGACCTCCTCCAATGCTTTGCCCTGTGAGGTCTTGGGCAACACAGAAACACGGGGCTGCAGCTGTGCTGGGCATCACTCACAGGTTCTTTGAACACACAAAAGCTGACCATCATTTTGAGGCTGTCAGAGCAATAGTTTTGGCGATACCACTGAGCTGCTGAAAGGCAGAAGGGCTCAACTTTTTCCTGCTGATCTCAGGAAGTGATTGCCCTTCTTTGCTGACCTCTCATTACGCCACATCTGGGTAATGTGTTCAGGTTTCCGCCCCCTCAGTACAGGAGAAACACTGATAAACTGGAGTAAGTTCAGCAGAAGCCACTAAAATGGCTTGAGCTGGTGCTCCTGCCCTGCAAGGAGAAGCTGGGGAACTGGGCTTGTCCACCTGTATGAAGGGAGGGTTTGGGGGAGACCCAAGAGCAGCTCCTCAAAATCTCTGGGTGGATTTTTGAGAAGATGGAGCCAAGCGTTTAATGGAGGTGCACAGTGGGGGGCATGAGAGAGAGTGATCTAGCTTGTAGCTCAGGAAAATTATCCCCATGGGCACAGTCATGTGCTTGAAGAGCAGCCTGGAGAGCTGAAAGGATCTCCAGCCTTAGGTGATTCCAAGATGCAGATGGGCATCCTGTGCAACCTGGTCCAACCAAAGTGATTCTGTGACTCTCCGATCCCACTGCTGCCCCTGTTTTGTATGGAAGGTTGGACCTCAGACCTTGTTTGGTCTGCGAGTTCCTGAGGTGGATTTGTCAGTCCGTGAAGACGTAGGAAGGAGACTGGAGAGATCAGCAACTGAAAGTGATCTTGTGCAGAGGGAGCCTGAAGGATGGGTAGGGCAAAGCTGGATACTTGATGGGAGGACAGCCTGCTCTTCCTCAGGCTTGCTCTACCACCAGTCCCTGGTGCCTGGTCTGAGACTGGAGAAGAATTGGCCTTGGTGAGGACCTGCATGGAGCACAAGACTCTTGGAGCTGGTGGAGAAAAGCAGGACCAAACAGCACAAGGAGTCAGACAAGCTTGGATAAGAAATAAAGCCAATTTCTATCATATCCTTCTGGATTTGGACTCATCCAAAATGCTCTTCTGCCAGCTCCAAAGGAGATGGGAGAGGGGAAATTAATGGAGCTGCTTGGAAAGTGTTTGCAAATGCTTTGGCCTCATGCAGAGGGCTGTGGGACAAGGGTCTGAGAGTGGTGTGGGGCCAGGGGGTCCTGAGCAAGGCTGGGGGCTGACTTGCTTGGGTGCTGGCGGCCAGAACTACCTTCTAGGGGAAAAAGCAGTGGGATGCTGACGTCTGCATCAGGAATGGAGCAGGGCATGAGGTTACGCCTACGCCTCAGAGGAAGGAGGTTGTAAATCAGGGAATGGTAGGGTGCACAGGGCAAGGAAGATGTCTGGGCTGTCTCAGCATCTGCTGGGACCTGTGTTCATCAGTGATTAATGAAGGAACTGCTGTGTCTGGATGAGGTGATTAAATGTGCACAACAAAGCCACCAGGCACCGCGGCCAGCTGGCAGGGAGAGCCTGGGGCCGAGCTCTCTCATCCCTGGATGCAATGGCTGCATTCCCCCATCCCTCGAGGATGGTCCCTGGCTCTGCTCACCCCCATAGACATAGCTTGGCATTAGCTGGTCTGGCTCAGAGGCCTGCAACAGAGCATGCAGACAATTTTCCAGCACATGCAGGGATGTTACAGTGGTGCCACTGCATCCTGAGCATCACTTCAGGACAACACTGTCACTCTGCAGTAATAAAACAGGAGGAACCAATGCAAGAGAGTCTTCTGAAGCTGTGGGTGATCCCTGGTTTCTTGGCTGAGAGACCAGGGGCTGCAGCTATGGAGAAACCAGCAGGGAAAAGGGACAAACAGAAAGGCCACTGCAGTTTGTCTCTTCCCAAGAGTCACAAAGGTCACAAGGTTGGGAAGTCGTGTCTGTGCGCTCTCCTCTGTCTCCTTTTATTCTCGCTCGCCCCTCATCCATGGACAGTTAGTAACCTAAAAAGCTACTCTATCTGATCATGTCCTTGTGATTCTCTGGAATGATTTTATCCTCCCAACCAGCAAGAAACTGTCATCTATCTTGCCATGGCTCAGAGAGAGTGCGTTCATCAATAATGTGGGTTCCCAGTGTCCCCTGGCCATCTTGGGGTCCTCAGTGCTCCTCTGCCAACTTTCCTGACTGGAAAACCCATGTTTTTCAGCTTTCACCTATATGGCTTTCAGGAACATTCTTATATTAAAAAAAAAAAAAAGAAAAAAAAGAAAAAAAAAAACCAAGAAGAAAAATAGAAAAAAACAATTGCAAGTACTTTTAATGTTTCTTCCTCTGATTGTGTTCCTCAGTTTAATTAATTAAGATGTTTGTCTCAAAATCTCCCCTCTAAATCTGAGCTATGTTTCTGGTTGAACTGACCAGGTTTTGAGTCCAAGTTGTTCTGTTTGTATTACCGGCAAAACTTCGGGTTCTCATGCCTGGAAGACATCACACTGGGAACAGCTGGACAAGCTGAGGAGGGGATGGGATCTTCTGTATCTGAGACACGGCAGATGGGGCACTCAGGGTCCTTGCATCTGGGTCATCGAGATCTCTGGTCACCTTGTGCCCTGCCAAAATCCGGCTGTGCTTAGCCTGAACTTCGTGTGTGGCAACAGCGCAAGCACTGCCTGTCGCCGGCCTTCAGAGCTACCCACGGGCAGGCTGAGGAGGTCTTGGCATGGCTGCAATCAAGGCCAAATATAAATTCCCCCAGCCTTGTGTTGTTCTGGCCTTGGGGAGAGTGAGTGGGCTGGTGGCAGGGAGAGGAAGGAGAGAAGGACAGACCTCCCCATTCAACATGCTTGGAGCTTGTCAGGCTTGTTCAGGTCCCTGCACCGGCAGGAAATGGGTAGTGAGCTCTGCTCCTGCCCTGGTGTCAGCACATCAGCCACTCTGTGTCCCCAGAACACGTGGGCATCAGGGCAGTGCATTTTATCCCACTGTCATGCTCTTAGAGGCAAACTGCCCAAGGAAGTATCTCCCTCAGCCCAAAACCAGCAGTACTGGGGGACCTTCTGCACCATACTGGGGGAAAACATCACATCTCAACAACAAGCCCCTTTTATAGGAGCATGGATCTTCTCTTTCCTCCCCAGCTCACCCTCGTGTCTGTTCCTCAGGACTCAGGGGTCATGTTTCTCTACTGTTCATGCTATACTGCAGTCCGCTGAGAACCCGAGATGGCTGCACTCCCTTCTTTCTCTGTGCAATCACAGTGAGGCCAGCTGCAAGCTGCTTGCTTTATGAAGTGGCAAACATACAGATGGTCTGGGGGTCCAGAGTGAACCCTCAAGCTTGTAAGTAGAGAGAGGACAGCCTGTTTCCTTTGACAGGGACAGAGGCTTTGACTCTGGGGGAGGCTGCAGAAGCCTCAGCGCACAGCTGGATGGATGCAGGATGGCTTCTCTGCAGTGTTGGCTTGGGGTCTCTGGGCCACAAGGGTTTGAAGGCGACAAAATCCAGAGACGATCGAATAATGAACAACTCCAGGTAGCATCTATTGCCTCCAGGCATGGGGCAGCACAGGGACAGAGGAATCTGGCTGGGAGGACTGTGATGGAGGCTTCGCTCTGCCCTGAGCGGGCTGCTCAGCTCCACTGAGCCCTGGAGGTTGGTGCGCTGCCCCCTCCCTGAGCAGTGAGCGTGCTAATGTGCTCAGGAGGATGGAGGGGACAGCTAGGCAGAGTTCCTGGGGGAACATGGGACAGTGGGGCCCAGGCTTCTGGCAAGATGTGTTATGGGCATGTATCCTTTCTGACAGCTCTGGGCACCTTTTCCCCAGCCTTGCTGTCTTTCCTTTTCTTCCCCTTTGGAGAGCGTGTGCCTGGTCACCCTATGGTTTGCAGCGTCCCTAAGCTGGTGGCTGGCTAACTTGCCTGGGTTAGCACGGAGCCCTTCCTGGGAATTCCCTTCACAGACGCCACAGGGTTTATTAGCCCATGTGCTTTTGTGCCTGAGTGTGACTGCAAAAGCTGCTTGCAGAAACAGGCTGAAACTGTTTGCAAACCTTCCAGGCTGGGTCTTTGCCTTAATCTCTGTGATTAGCTCAAATGGAAAGGAACAGCTGGGCAGCTGGCGAGCCGGGGAAGTGGGACAAACATATGTGAGATCCAAAGCTTCCCAGAAATTGCAGCGTAGAGCTTAGTGCCAAGGGACTGGAAGGACAGCTCTTTATGGGGGCATCCTCGGAGTGAGAGAAGGGAGCAGGTAGTGTGTTTGCCCAGCAGATGCTCTAGCACCTGTGGAGGGGCAAGAGAGCCCTGGCTGGGAAGTGAGGGCAGAAGAAGGTGTAGGTACCACACCTCCTGTTGTTTCTTGTTTGTCTGGGTTTCTGCTTAAATGGGTTGGTGTTTAAAGCTGGAGGAGACCAGTGGGTTGCTCAGTCTTAGCCCTGCCCAGTGCAGACCGCAAATCACTGTGATTGCTTTGGGGCAGGAGGTGTTGCTGCCTTCACGGAGACCCACAAGGGACGCTGCTGATTCCCCAGTGGGCTTGAGGTGGGCCTGGGCTGCAGGTCCACCAGCTGTAGCCTTCTGCAGCCATATCTTCTTGGCAAGCCTAAGGCCAGCACTCTGGAGTGTCTCACAGTCCAGGAACTGTGGTGGAGGTGGATGAACCCAGCACAATGTTTCTGGGAGGTCCTTAAAGGAAGGTTTGCGGGTACAGTGTCAGGCTGCATTCACCTGAGAAAAGCTCTTCTAATGTCCCACATCACTTTCTTTAGCATATATAAAATGTCTGTTTCAACAAAACATGATGAGGAAAGGCACCAGCCAAGTCTCAGGACAGCGGGAATTTCCAGAAGATTTAGAAGAAAATGTTATGCCAGTATTTGACAGGGGTACAGGGGTGACTAGAAAGATGGTGCACGTGTCTGGTGAGGCACTGAGTCCCCAGCACTCACCCAAGCTGCAGGATGTCTCTGGAAATCAAAACTTTTAAAATAAGACAGAATTTTTTCTGGAAGTCTCTGTGTGACCCAGCAGATCCCAAGGCAGATAACATCAAGTGGGAAGGGAGAACAACTTGACCTCCAAGAGCTGCTTGGATGTTTGGAGCATTACCCTTATCTTTGAAGAGCTCTTGCCAAAGCGGCTGTGTGCGATCTCAGCTGGACACTCCACTCGGACTCATTATCCCTTAGAAATGCTTAATTTTTTAGTTCCCTGTGATACATGGGCAATTGGAAATTTCATTAGTTTCCAGGAAGATCTATTAACCCAGGCAGCAAGAAGCTAATATCATGGGGATGGCAGGTGAAAAGGCACTTGAGGAGAGGCTGGGAAGAGATTGGGTTAGTGTGATGGGGCTGATGGTGGCGTGTTGGGGTCCTCTTGGTGTTCCGTGAACAGAGTTTTCTTTCATGAGAAGCTGGATACAGGCAGAGGTGTGAGGTTGGACATGTCTCTGTACCAGCCTCCCTCTTTTGAGAGTCAGGTGTCTTGTGTGTTTTCAAGCACTTTTGCATTTGTGCTCCAAACCCTGCTCCACAAATCTGACCAATCTTTACATGTGCTGGTGCTGTCCTGGCACAGGATGAGGCAGCTGAGCCGGTCACACAACTTCTGCAGCAGCAGGGAGGGTGTCTCTCACACCGGGTGTGTTTGGGGCATCCTGTCAGACTGGAGTGTGGCTGTGCTGAGAATTGCATCTGCATTCTCTGTCCTGAGTTCTGTTGCCCTCTAGCAAGGGCAGGTGTGTGGCTGTTGGGGTCCTACTGTTTGGAAGGGGAAATACAGGTGGTGCTCCAAAGGAAATCCTGCTGTCAAAAAACCATGTGGGGCCATTTCATGATTCTGGAGGCATGAGATGAATGGGGTGGAGGGCGGTCTCTGTGGGGTTTGAAGCTCCTTATCTGGAGCTCTAAACCCCACAACACTGCCAGCATCATGGATAACCATGCCTTCTGTCCATGCCCATCCAGAAGGAGCAGGAGATGTTCTGAACTCTTCTCCTTGCCTCTTCTGCTCTGGATTTTCGCTCCAACATTGAGTTTCCATCTCTGGCCACAAAGCTTTGGCTGTTGTATCATGAAGGGATGCTACATTGTGCAGTGAGGAGGGAAGACAAGTTTGTTTTCCCAGGATTTTAGTGCAAGTGTCCTTGCTCTGGGCAGCTGGTATGCAGCTCAGCAGGGCAATGGGCTCTGGGCTTGCAGACCCCTTGGCAGTCCTGCTTCTAGAGATGGGAACACAGGGTGAATTCAGAGAGAGCAGGAACATCCCCAAAGCTTTCGACACTGCACTGGCACACAGTCCTCTGCTGCTAGTTTGTACATCTTCCCGCTCTCCCTCCAGGGAGGCTGTTTTGCAATGCTGGCAACTCTCACAGAGACCTTCAGCACTGGAGCAGAGCCCTGTGCAGATGGGAATTAGGGCCATGGCCCTTGTGATCTTTCTAGGAGTGCAAAATTCCCTTCTTGATTACAACTACAGTCAGTTACTGGTGGGATACATGGGGCATAATCTGGTCTGAATCTCATCTTGGCAACCTTGAGCTCCTCCAGACTCCTGCAACTTGTAGGGTCTGCTCTTCAACCAAGGTGTTGGGACAAGACCATAGGAGGAGGCAGGAACAGGACCCTGTTCCCAAGATGTGGAGTTGGGCCTTCAGAGTGTGCACAGTGCAGGGCCCCTTGGGCATGTTCAGAGGCACCCATCAGCTGGGCCACCAGAGACAGACCAGCTGGGAATGCACAGGGATGTCCCTCTGTCCAGTGGGAACATGCCACAACAGCCCTGGCTGTGTTGAGACCACCTCGCTGCCTCCATCGCCCTCAGCAAAGGGGAAAGGGCCCCGTGTGTCACATTGAGCTGTTTGCTAAGGGGAGTCACAAGAGAAGAGGCACCCACCAGCCCACAGGGAAAACACGGACCCAGCCAGAATCTGAGCTCTGGAGTTTGGTGGGTGGCTGCAGGCAATGTGTCATGGTCCAGGAGCAGTGCGAGGGGATGGAAATTCCCTTTGGGGATGGGGATCACGCAAGTGGCTGTTTACAGAAAGGGAAGAGCTGTAGGGCCAGAAGCTGGGTGACCTCCTGACAGTGACCGCCTGCCAAGGCTCTGGAGACACATGACAAGGATAGAGACAGAACACACCAGTCCATCAGGACAGAGCTGCTCTGGGCTGTGGGAAGTACCAGATAGGCCAAAGCAGATTTCTCTTTCATCTTTCCAGTTTAGAGGGAAAAGATTTTGGCTCTTCTTCAGAAGAGATGCCAGCTTCCTCACTGTTTTCCAGGTAAGATCCTTTTTCCAGGGCAGCTTTGTCCTGTGGACTGAGAAGGTGCTCATTATTCGGGAGCACAGGGGTACGGTGGACATTTGGGTCAGGTTCAGACTGAGCTCTGACCTGATGGCACCACCTGAGGAGCCTTGGGCTGTCTGGGGGTTTGGAAATATTCTCCCATCTCCACAAATGACACCAGCTCTCCTTCCATGGGAAAGCTGTGAGTCCTAGCTTCCCATTGTAGGATTTCCTAGTAGGATTTCCTTGTGATATACTAGATGGAAGTCGTACCTGATGTTTCTTCTTCTGTGGAGTGTTTGTCATGGAAGCTGGATGTTGTACCCACGAGAGAAAACATCATCACAGTTACTGTGGGGAACAGACTGTTTGCCTGGCCAAACAGAGTGATGGAGAACTGCTTACAGCTCTCTGGCCTGGCCCTGCAGCTCTGAGATGGCAAATGGGCTTGATGAATATTGTCATGGGACAAATCTGGTGGGACACTGTGTTTGGGTGCCTGTGAAGGCCACACACCAGTCTCCAACCCCATTAGAATGATCTGTTAAAGCTTCCCTGGTGCCATAAATGGAGGCTCTTGCTTGGATATGAGCCAGCAGCACAGAATCACAGAATGGTTTGGGTTGGAAGGATCCTTAAGGATCATCTCACTTCAAACCCCCTCCCCCATGGGCAGGAACACCTTCCATAAGACTAGAATGCTCAGAACCCAATCCAGCCCAGCCTTGAACACTGCCAGGGATGAGGCATCCACAACTTCTCTGGGCAACCTGTGCCAGTGCCTCAGAACCCTCTTTCTAATATCTAACATAAATGTACTCTCTTTCAGTTTGAAGCCATTTCTCCTGGTTCTGTCTCTACATGCCCTTGTAAATTGTGTCTCTCCATCTTCCCTCTAGGCTCCCTGCAAGTACTGGAAGGCCACAATTCTTTGGAACCTTCTCTTTTCCAGGCTGAACAATCCCAGCTCTTTCGTCATAAGAGAGGTGCTCCAGCCCTCTGATCATCTTGGTGGCCTCCTCTGGACTGGCTCCAGCAGGTCCCTGTCCTTCCTGTGCAGGGTCCCCAGAGCTGGGTGCAGTGCTCCAGGTGGGTCTCACCAGAGCGGAGCAGAGGGGCAGAATCCCCTCCCTGCCCTGCTGCCCACGGGGCTCTGGGTGCAGCCCAGGACACGTTTGGCTCTCTGGGCTGTGAGTGCCATGGCCGGGGCATGTCCAGCCTCTCACCCACCAGCACCCCCAAGTCCTTCTGGGCAGGGCTGCTCCATCTGTTCATGCCCAGCCCGTGCTGATAGCGGGGATTGCCCTGACCCAGGTGCAGCACCAGCACTTGGTCTTGTTAAACCTCATGATGTTCCTATGGGTCCACTTCTAGAGCTTGTCCAGGTCTTTCTGGATATCATCCCATCCTTCAGGTGTGTCCCTCCTCAACCTTTTTCCAAGGCCTTATCCCTTTTTTTTCCTGAAAGGTTGACTCCAAAGCTGGGTGATGACAGCAGTCCCCCCAATGCTCCTGTGCAGAAGGACACATCAGCTCCAATGCCTTGTTTGTGATTCCCCAGTGTTTGTGGCAGACACACATTTTGTAAGTACAGGTTATTTTGGCCACTGAAATTATTGATACTGAATGCACTGATGGACAGCAGGGCTCTCTGGGCTGTGCTTACAGAAGAGGAATGGTCTTGATTGATCGTGCTGGTGATAGCTCCTGGCCTGTGGTCAGACAGGCTGAACATAACCATTGCTCCCATCTTTCACGTCTATCAAATTAAATCTCCCTGACTGGTGTATTCTGACCTCAGTAGCAGAAGGAGGTTGGGTCTTGCAGTTTGTGCTTACCTGAGGCTTCCACAGCATCAGGGGCATACTTGGAGTGAGCTGCAAGCACTAACCGTGGAATGGAAAGGTATTCATGTGACATATGTCAAATGTATTCTTTTTTTCTGGGCTAAAGGCCTTTTTGGCACCCAGTGTGGTGATCAAAGAGTTTGAGATAATGACAGATTTGTTTGGAGTGTGTTAGACTGAATTTAGATCTGTTATTGTTATTTAGCTGTCAGTGGGCAGAGCTCCTGTGCTTGCCATGGGGCTTGCTTGCCTGACTGTATACTGGAGCCTAGTGCTTTTCAGTGGCTGCTTTTTGCTCTAGCAATTTGCTGCAGTGCTGTGCAGCTTGTCACCCTCCTGTGCTGTGCCTGGGAACATTCTGATAACATCCATGCCTATGGGCCTGGGCTGGCAGATGGCCAGGGCATCACTGCTGTACTGGGCAGGCTGTAACTCCAGCGTGAACTCCTAGAAAAGGGACTGTGACCTGTAGATGGAGTTCCTGGAGTGTGGATGTGGAGCACCCCAAGGTGTCTGTGGCCATGGGTAAAGCCGTGCTGGAACACCTCGAAGTCTCTGGGGCCATAAATATCTGCACATCACAGCAGGCTCTCCCCTAAAGGGATTGTGGCCCATGGATGAGTCTGTGGCAGAGCAGGGACAAGGGGAGGGGTCCATCACAGTGTTATGCCCTGAGAGACCAGGGGTGGAAGTTGTCACCTTGCATTGTGGTAACCTAGGATTTGAGTTGCATGTTGTGGGAATCACTGTATCAGGAACCCCCTGAGCCAGTGGAGGACGAGCTAACAAGAAGCAGTGCAAGTGCAGCAGTGACCCCATCTGAGCTGGATTTGGTGCCCAGTAACTCCACCTGACACACTCCCTCTCCTGCCCCGGTGACCACCATAACAGATGGAGCCCAAAGCCATGGACTAAGTGAATTCAATGGTCATTTTGGAGATGTTTTACAGGGATGGCCAATAGACTAAGGATCGATGCCTGTTTATGAATCAAAGGATGGGAAAGGGAAGAGAATATAGTTAATAAGGCAGTACTGGGTGGTGTGGGATGTGAACACAACCTAAATGGTATCTAATAAGGGGTTTTGTCCCCTTATTTCCTGGTTTTGTCCAGGAAAGAGTAAATTTTTTTCATAATAGTTCATATAGTGCTGTGTTTTACATTTGTGATCAAAACCAGTGTTGATAACACAGGGGTGTTTTTGTTATTGCTGAGCAGTGTTTGCATAGTCTCAATGCCTTTCTTATAATTTGAGAGTGCATGAGGAGTAGGAAGTGGACACATCTGGGACAGCTGACCCCAACAGATCAAAGATGTACCCCATACCAATGGCGTTGTGGTCAGCAATAAAATGTGGGGGAAAGAAAGAGGAAAGGCAGACATTCGGAGTTACAGCGTTTGTGTTTCCAAACAGCCACCACACGTGATGAAGTATTTACTTCATCAGCATGATGAACGCTTTCCTGGAAGTGGTAAACACCTGCCTTCTCATGAGATGTAGTGAATTAATTCCTTATATTGTTTTTCTTGTGCATGCAGCTTTTGCTTTACCTATTAAATCTTCTTTTATCTCAAGCCATGAGTTTTCTGACTTTTACTCTTCTGATTCTCTCCTCCACTCCACTTGGCAGGGAGTGAGTGAGCCATATGTTTAGCTGCTTACTGAGGTTAACCCATAACAGCTCATCAGCCTATTTTAAGTTAAGGCTGTGTTACCCCAGGGCTGTGATAGGAAGGTGAGGTCACTGCTGGGAGTTCATAGAATCACAGAATGGCTTGGTTTGGCAGGGGACGTTGAAGATCATCTCGTTCCAGCCCCCTTGCCATGAGCCTTCCACTTCCACTAGACCAGGCTGCTCAGACTCCCATGCAGCCTGGCCTTGAACACCTCCAGGGATGAGGCATTCACAACTTCTCTGGGCAACCTGTGCCAGGGCCTCACCACCCTCACACTGAAGATTTTTTTCCTAGTATCTTATCTAAACCTACTCTCTGTCCATTTGAAACCATTCCCCCTTGTCCCCAGTTGTTGGTGAGACACGTCCTGCCCAACAGTCTTGAACCTGAGCAGGAAGAGATAGGAACAGGCAGAACACTTTATGTGTCTGGAAACCCATGGGGAGATTTCCATCTGGCCTCATCTCCCTACTGAGTGGAGAGAGAAACCCAAAAGGAATGGCATAGGTCACATCTGCCAGACCTGTGTCCTGAGGGGCTTCAGGGGCTGTGGTATTTGTGTAAGAGATCTGCTGTTCTGTGGGAGGTAGCTGCGGGCAATGGAGAGAGCAGCATAGAATCATACAGTCACAGAATAATTTGGGTTGGAAAAGACCCTTAGGATCATCTCATTCCAACCCCTTTGCCGTGGGCTGGAACACCCTCCACTAGACCAGGTTGCTCAGAGCCCCATCCAACCTGGCCTTGAACACTGCCAGGGATGGGGCATCCACAGCTTTTCTGGGCAATCTGTTCTGAGGATGCTCTCCCTGTCTACTGATAAATGCCAACCATATCAGCTGGTCTCACAAATCTTTTTCTTGCCTCTATAACCTTGCTTTGGGACACAATGTGGGGTTTACAATGCTGGAAACTATCACAGGGACCTTCAGTCTTCGAGCAGAGTCCTGCACAGTTGGAAATTGGGGCTGCAGCCCTCGTGGTATTCTTGGTGGAGAATTTCCCCTTTGTGACTGTGACCACAGTCGGCCAGTTCTGGAGGACATGGAACAAGGCCTGCACTTACACTCAGTTTGGCAGCCATGAACACCTCCAGATCTCTGCAGCAAGCATGGTCTGCCCCACTGCCAAGGCACTGGGATGCAGCCCATTGGTGGGTATGATGGTAGGTCTGCCCTTTGACCTGATGCCTGAGCCAGATACTGTCAAAGGGAATCTCTCAAACTGTCTGGGTGACTTTTCTGGAGCTGCCATTGCAGAATCTGTGGGGCCTTGGCAGGCGGCTGCTGCCAAGATGTGTCCCACCTTCTGGCCTTTCATCTCTTCCCTTGCTGTAAACATATGCTTGCCTGATCCCCATTCCCAAAGGGAACTTCCAGCCCCTTGCACTGTTCCCAGCCCATCACACACTGCCTGCAGCCACCCACTGAACCAGAGATGCTGGCTGGCTGCGCTGTCTCGAGCAGTGTTCCAGCTCCAGACAATGTTTTTCCCCATGTTTAGGCATATGTCCTCTGCATCCTCTTGGACATACCCATTTGATGACGGCCAGGTCACATGGCCAGCCTTGACTCCCCAGGTCCTTGGTGTTCCTGGGTTAGTCCTTGCTCTATGTGTGCCTGGGAGGAGGTTGCTCTGCATCGTGCAGGTCTGCTTGGTGGTGCAGGGTGTTCCCTCTGCGTAAATTGTGTTTGCCTGGTGCCAAAATGACCCTCAGGTCACTCCTCATCTTCCAGCACTGGTCTCGTGGTGGAGCCAGCTGTTGCCGAGTTCTGAAGGCTCTGTTGTTCTGCCCTGCTGCTCTGAATCACTGTTCATGGCCAGTTATAATTAAGTTTGAAGTATGTAACTTTTTCTTATCTTTTAACTATATCCGGGCAGGAAGAGAATTGTCCCCTGCATAGCTGAGCTGCCAGAGCCCCCCTATTCACTTCCCTCTCTTCCAGCAGCTATTTCCTTTCTGTGCAGGCTGCTGGGAAAACTTGGCCAATGCTATTCGGGTGCCCTTCTGGCACTGGTGCTCCTTGATGCCACGTCCTGATGCTCGTGGCCCATGAATCCGGCAAGCAACATGGTGGGTCTCTGCCTAGTGTTGGTGCCTGACACCTCCTCCCGCTGTGGGGCTTCATCTCCTTTCTCTTTGCTTTCTCTCTGCTGTTTGCCTTTTCTACTACTGCCTGGGCATTCGGCAGCTGCTTCCTTGGCTGGAGTGTCTGGCTGAGCCACCACAAGGAGCAGAGCCCTTCTCTGGTGTTTTCCAGTCTTGGCTGAAGCTTATCCAGTTCCTAGTTTACAGCTTGCTGTAATGTCTTCTTCAAAATCTCCAGAGCCTTCTTGATGTTTTGCTTCATTTCCCTTTGGCTGTCTTTAATTTCTCTGTCTCCACACACACAGCCCCCCGCCCACCCCACTGATGAACGCACTGAATGTGTCAGCTGCTGTTTCCTCTGGAGGCTAATTTGGGCTCTCCATCCCAGAGAGGTGAGCTTGTGCCAGAAGCGTGGGGCAGAGCAGGCTGCCGGACGTCTGCAGTGAGGCTCTGCCTGGTGTCAAAGTCCAACATCCCAAGACAGAGAAGGAGCAGTTTCCTCTCCAACAACACTCAGACAGCTTTTTTTCCCAGCAGCTTCTGAAGTCTCTGTGAATTCACACGCTAGAGTGATGCCTTCGCACGAAGCGCACGCATCTGCGCATCCCATCCCGGACACTGCCTGTCCAGCCCACCCATCTCCCACCATCCAGAGCTCCAGCTCGGCTGGCACACGCCGTGCCCTGCTTTGGGAGCTGCTGCTCGCTTTGCCGTGAGAGGATTTATGACTTGTTACATCTCCACTTTCAGTGAAGGCTGGGTTGGCGCCAGTAGTTTCCACTGAGTTTTACGCTTCCATATGAGGACCCATGGGATTTCTGGATGGAGTATTGATGTACTTCCCATATCGATGGAAGAGAGAGGGTTGTACCTGTGGTTGGTGGAAGGGATGAGGACTAGCCGAGAAGGACACTGTTTTTGGAGGGTTGTGCAAACAACAGTTGAACCTCTCTTCCTTCAAGTGTGTCCCACTTTCTGCCTTGTTCCCTTTCCAACACAATTCTTGGCCACCCCATGGAGGTCTCCACCATGCCACAGAGGGACAGACTCTGAGCCATCACCCCTATATTTTCTGGTGACGTAGCGCACACTCACAACAGCCACAGTCCAAAGGATCCCATGTGCCTAGATCAGGGGGGCTGAGAACTGAGCAATGCTGACCCCGTGTTTTCTATGAGGATGCAAAACACCTATCTGGCCTAGTCCTTTGATTTTTGGTTTGAGCAAGCACTGTGTGCAGCACTGCACATCCCAAAGAGGATGCTGTGGGAAGAGAGCACTGTTCCAGGGTGCAGGATCTGCTCAGGTCCCTCTCAGCCTGCTCACTTACCCCCTGAACATTTTCAGCATCCTGCCTTAAACCTGAGCCACTCTGCAGCCATGCTAGCAACCAAAGGGTTAACCCACACCCGGCTGGGAAATCAGATTTCAGCCTGGGGAAACCCAGAGTGTGTGTGGGGCAAACTTTTCAAGGCTGAAGACCCTCTCCCAGCCCAGCTGGCTTCAGCACCCGTGCGCTCCCGGGGAGCTGTTTCCTTGCCCTTCTCAGCATGTTGTGCTTATCCCGCCCTTCCCATCGGCCTCGCTGAAGGCCGGTGAAAGTGCAGCAGCCAGCAGGCAGCCTGCCCGGCTCGTGTGCCGCCGGCTTCCAGCAATTCTTTCCTGCATCCCAAGGAATGTGTCGCTGTTCGACATTTCTATACATTGTGCCTGGCAGCGCGCTCCTCTTCCCAGACACGGGGGTTTTCCACGCTAGGCTTTGCAAACTACCTCTGTGCTGGGTCCTGGGAATCGAAGCCTCTGCAGGAAGGAATTTGCTGGTCAACGGGTTGCGCTGAGCTGTGCGACCCTGTTCCTGTCAGCAGTGACTTTAACTTGGAGGCAGCATTCACAAGGATTTGGAAATTCCCAGTCCCACTGGTTGGCCCCTCTTGATGCCTTCAGTCTGAGGAACTTCTGCTCCCAGCCCTGAGCTGCTGGGGAAGCAAACCCTGCAGTCTGGTTAAGTGGGACAGAGCTGGAGGCTTCTCTAGAGCTGATGGTCAGCGCAGGTGTGGAAGAGCAGAGGGCTGAGTGGTCAGGAGGAAGGATCTCCTGGCAATATGGGTTGAGACGGTAGGAAACTGTGATGCTAGAAACCAGGGAAGTAATCCACAGATGAACTCCAGGCCCTGAAGCTCTGATGCCCTGGTGCAGGGTGCAAACTTGGGAAGCATTTGGGATGGAGGCTTGAGAAAGCCCCTACAAGCTGCTACAGTGGTTTTATTGCCTGGGAAAGAATCACAAGCAAGGCGGTGAAGTGACCTTTGCTATGGTCTCACTGTTTCTGTGCATTCTGTGTGTGAGGACACCACAGCCTCTGCCCAGGACACCTTCCCCACTTCATACACTGTGGAGGTTCCTCCACCACAGGGATGCAAAGGGCCGGAGCTGGGCTGCCTGAGCATGGGGGTAGCTGGAGGCATCGTTGTACAAAGCCCTGTTGCAAGGGCTCTGTACAGTGTCACACACAGACGCTGTGGTCAGAGAGGGATTCTCTGTAGCTGAGACACATCAGAGGACACCCTGCCTGGTTATGTATCCCTCCCTGTGTCTGCCTCCATCCTGCACCTATGAGCTATGGAAAAAGGTGATGACTGCAGGAGCCCAGGTCTATGAGAGATGTGTTATGTGCAAGAAATTGTGCCTGGCTAGCTGCTGGAGGCTGCTGGTGTTTGAGAACCTTAAAAAGCCTTGTCTCCACTCCCCCGCTGTCAGTTCCTCTGTATCCCAAAAGTTCAGTCATCCCTGCAAACAGGGATGCTCACTTGTCTCTCATTGCCAGAAGCTCCCTGATTTCTCCTTGGGCTGGGGTAACAGGTGACAGAGCAAGGCACATCAAGAGGAAGGAGTGAAGGGACATGCTCTGAGGGAAGGGAGGCAGAAGGGGAGACATGGCACGGACCCCCTCAGACTGATTTCCAAGGGGGCCTGCTGCTCAGCCACGCAGATGCATCTGCCAAGTACTCCTTTCCCTCCTGGGACGTCTCCAACCACCTTGCCTGGAACAAGTGACTGCTCATCCAGATGCTTTGTTAGAGGTGCAACTCACAGCAACAGGGAATTGCCAAAGACTGATGCCTTTGGGAAGGGAAACGCGTGCCCTGACCCTACTCAGCAGCTCAGACTGTGTTTGGGGCTGGCCTCTGGCCAGAGGTTGCTGCTGCGGTGTCTTGAAAACACTCAGAGAGCCAGGGACTTTCCAGGAGCCTGCTGCCATAGTGGGACATAGACTGGGCAATGAAGGAATCTGGGCTTTGTGCTGGGACTGCAGAGCTCTCCTGGGTTCCTTTGCGAGCAGAAGGAGTCCTGTGGTGGACTGCTCTGTGCTGGTAGCAACTTGTGACGTCTTCTGTCTGTCCTTCTACATCATTTGTCTTGATACCACATAGGCTTTGGGAGAGGCTTGACCAGGGTGATGGCTATGTGATCAGAGCTCCCCCAGCTTCTCCAGCACAGGGCAGTGCTCCTGCTGTGCCAAGGATGGGGATTCATCCAGGTGCTCAGCACGTGGGCACTGCTGTCTGGGGAGGTTGCACAAGGGAGGGCTGGAAAGGCAGTAAGTACCAGCATGGCTCTCCTTTTTCTGCCCTGTCCTGATGCCACCAATGCTGTGGGATTAGGGGATGGGTGTCAGCACACAGGATGCCTCCGGGGACTCATTCCCCATGCTGCCAAGTACCCTGGGGAGATGCACCTGCAGACAACCCACTACTGCCCATGTCCCACACCTGCTGCTTGCCCCAGGCTCTGCTGCCTGACTCCACACCAGCCTCCGTGTTGCAAAAGTGTGTGGGGAGCTGCCTCCCCATATCTGAGTGCTGCGCACGTGGGTACCCCCCTGAATGGGATCTCCATGCGTGAGCGATGGAGGGAGCCCCAGGAGTGCAGCCCTGGCACACTGCCCCAGGCAGTCCCAGAGGAATGCTGGTCTCCTGGCCCAAGAGAGGGCTGCACAGCAGTTGTTGGTGATCCATGACTCCAGCATTGCCTTCTCCCTGCTGAGGGGAGCACGAGTGTGGTCACCTTACACAGCTCCGCATTCTGCATCAGCTGGGACTTTGGTCTTCTCCTGGGTTACTCATTTTCCTTGATGACTATTTATCAGTGTCATTATCAGGAACTGGTGGAAAGTTCTGGTGTTACAACCCAGCTCTCAGGCCTTTGAAGGGGTTTGACCCCCACTATCATTGGTTAGACCCCATGAGGGCTGCCCATCCCACTGGAGCTCTCAGGACACAGCTGACATGAGCATTGGGACTGGAGCTAGCCAAGGAGCTGGAGGCCAGGGTGAGCAAAGAGGGGCTGTTAGTAGTGGGTGGTGAAGAATGGCAAGGGGGGCTTCTTGCTGTTGGGTGTTGTCCAGGGGGGCTGGAGTGATGCTGGGACATCATCTCTTCTCAGAGGGGCTCTGGAGCAGGGTGAGAGGCAGTGACACCAGACGCATCACAGGAAATTCCAATTAAATGGTGGGGGAAATGTTTCCAGCTTGGGGACATATCAAGCACTGGAGACCGTTCTTGGTCTCTTCCAGATCATGCTCTGGTGATTACCTGAAAGTGTAAAGGTGTCTGACTGTCCTTTCCCCACAGCAGGACTGGTGTCACACTAGTTGCTCAGGGCTTGGTCCAGTAACAAAGGCCATCTCTTTGGATGGCTTTTGTCTCCACAGGAATTTCCCATGGGGTCCTGTTCAGCTCTCTGGGTTCACTTCTACATAGTCCCCATCTGTCCAGCTATGTCCAGCTGCACGGGGTCATGTCATCCTGCCTGTGGGTTTCTACATCCTTGTCAGCACATTTCCGCAGCTAGTCAAGGTCCTCACTCATCCTCAGCTCCCCACAATTTGATATCAGCACCAAAACATGGTGGGCTATGCTGTTTCCCCCAGCCCCATCGCAGTCTGGCCCTCACGCATTCCAGCCCTACAGCTGTATTCAGGTCTGTTCAGTTGGGGTGGTCCCCAAGGCAGCCAGATGTGGATGGGGGCTCGGGGGGAAGGGGTGTGGGCTCACCCTGAGCCATTTCTCACCTATTATTTGTGTCGGTGGTTTGGCTTGGAAGCAAATCATGAAATGGGGGAGCAAAACAGGTTGACTCCTTGGTTTCTTTAACAGCTTGGCCACCTTCCAGGTTCCCTTTCATGGGAATAAACACCCGACCCTCTGAGAGCAGGTAGTGGCAGGTTGTGAGACTGTGTAGGAAATTGGAGCCCACAAACTCATCTAGCTGTGATGGGAGCTATATCTCCAGTGTGTCCCCCACCTGGCACCCCATGCCGTGATGGGCAGCTGGGAACAAGACAGGACGTGTCTGTAAAGGGGGGCTTGCAGCTTACAGGAATCCCCCACCCTCTACTTCTGCATCACCCAGCCCTTGGCCGGCTGGTGGGCTGCCTGCCAGGCTGTCTGAAAACGAAAGCAAGGAATCCAGAGATAAATAGGAGCAGCCTCAGCACGAGGCAGCAGTGCGTGTTCTGCTCCCAAGTCTCGTCCTGCTCACAAGCCTTGCCCTGCTCAGCACCCGTGGCAGCACCATGGCTCTCCGCCCCTTCCTGCTGCTGCTGCTGCTGGCTGCCACTCTCCTCATCACCCAGGCTCAAGGTGAGGGGCGAGGAGCCCTCCTGCCTGCTCCTTCTGGGATGGGGCAGGGTGTGTGGGGACGCAGTGGGGTCTGCAGGGGAGTTTGTAGTGCACTGGCGTGTGGGGTTTGCACTTGTGTGTGGGGCTCTGTGTGTGTGTGCCTGTGGCATTGGCTTGCAGTTCTGGCTCACCTTGGGAGCATGTCTGTGTGCATGTGGCTGGTGGGGCAGCAGCACCTCATGCTGAAAAGAACAGGCAGGAGAACGAGGTTCGGTCCCTTTTCAAGGAGCTCATCTCTGCCTCAGTTTCCCCTCCACCACTCTTGGAGGTGGTGTCTCATATTCCTGGGGCCAGGTCTGACCTCTAACTGAGCGCTGTTAGAGGATCATCCCGATCAGTGACACCAAGCAAACTCTGTGCTGTCATCTGGCATTCTGTGCTGAAGGTGTCCTGACTCGCTGACAATCCCAAATCCCACATCCCCTCCTTGCTCACAGGCATTGGAACCTCAGCCTCGGACTGCTGCCTGAAGCACAGCAAGAAAGCCATCCCCAGTGGAGTGGTGACATCCTACCGCCTCCAAGGACCCGAGTCGGGCTGCTTGCTACGTGCTGTTGTGTGAGTACTGTGTGGCGGTCAGGACCACTTGGAACAGTTCGGCTTCAGACAAACCCTCCCCTGTCCTCCCACTGCTCCACCCACAGCAAATCTTTCTTCTGCTCCCCCAGGTTCACCACCAAGCGGAACAGGAAAATCTGTGCCTCTTCCACCAATGACGCTGTCCAGAAGTTGATGCAGCACCTGGACAAAAAGGCAAAGAATGACAAAAATAGCAAGAAGGGACAGACGCAGCGTCTCAAGGGCAGACCCAGGAAACAGAGGCGGCAGCGGGTCTAAGTCAGGCCTGAAGAGGTAGGTGAGGGGGGTCAGTAGGGTGAGGGTGCTGTACCCCATTCTAGATCCTTCTGTGTGGGAAGGTGGGCGTTCAGCTCCTGGTGCAAAGCCTGGGAGAGCTGCCAGAGCCATGGCTGGAGCATGGAGGCACTTAAGGAACGGCTCTCTCCTGGTTTGTGCTTGCCTTGAAATTAAATTTGTTTCTGGAGCTGCTGGGATAAGGCAGTGCTCGGGGATGGGCAAGGCAGGTCACGCTAGGGAATGGCCCCCAGCTGGCGTGGGTGTTCTCTCCGAGACCCTCTCCATCTCACCCCCTCCTCCTTGCCTTTGTTAGGACAGATGCATTCCCACTGGTGACTGACCCTTGGCCCGGCAATGGCAATGGACGTACACAAACCACACACCCACCCACCCGCCAACCCCAGGGCGGGGATGGGGCAGGCTGAGGAGGATTCCCTCTGCCCCACAACCTCTTTGTTGCTGCTATGCCTGACACAGAGATCTCCCAGCACCTTCAGTGCCTGGGTGCTCTCAGCAAAGCAGGCACCCAGGTCCTCACTTGTCCCACGGCCAAGTAAGTGGGGACCTGGGCGTGGGAGCTGAGCCATGGCCTCTAGAGGGAAGTGGACAGGCCTCCCACTGAAGGGGAGTTATTTAGCCTAGCAGGATGGCCGCTTTTCCTATGACTTTTTTGGGGGGATATTACACATTTGTATTTATATTTGAAAACTGTGCTTTCATTCAGTCTTCCTGAAAGGCTTTACTCCTGTCTCCTTGTGCTTCACAAAGTAGTCTTTATGCTGCAGGCTAGATTTTCTGGAAGATTTCTCTTATTTTTCTACCAAATAAACCATGGCTGCATTTTATTTTCCTCACATCTCTTTGCTCCCTCTTGGTTTGCAAGGCCATGGGGTACTAGGCAGGTCCCAAGTCCTGTGGTCCTGTTTGAGCTGCTTGCTGGGTGCTTCTTTGCAGAGCATTTAGTAGTGGCTGAGATGGGGAGTTTTGGGGTAACTGTGTGGCTCTGTGTCTGGGCTGTTCTGGTCTTTCGGTTTTTATGGTGCACTGTTGCACTGCAGTTTGGATAAAGATAGCCACAATTTGTCCCTTTGGTTTTTTTATTTTCTTTTTTAGGTACAACATTTCCATGAAATCAGAACTAATTGTTCAATTTAGTGGAATTATACCCTTTTAGCTCCCCTGGCTACAAAATTGCAATGAAATCAGAACAAATTGTTCGGTTTAGTGGAATTTTACCCTTTTGTTTCCCCTGGCTTCGCTTGTGTCAGGGATTCAGACACTATTAAGACAAATGGTTAGTTTTCTGGGAAAAAAAAAGCACCAGCAACTCTCATACTTATTTACCAAATTCGAAAAGCCCACATGGTGAAAAACACATGTGAGGCTGTGAAGGTGGGAGAATAGAAGATTTTGTAAAATTCGTTGTAGACATCCTACAGCCATTTGAGAGCAGCTTTATCCCAAACCTTTAGTGAGAGAAGTCACTAAGCAGAGGACACCTTTAGGTGAGAGTGCAAGAAGAGGTGGGACAGACCCCCTGGGACAGGGCTGGGGGGGAAATGGCATCTCCCTGTTCTTGCAACCTGCCCTCCCCGGCATGCTGAGAAGGAGCAAATTGAACAGCTGTACTCGAGCCGCACTGCTATCTGCTTGCAGAGGTTTTGAACGTGGACTTTGGTCAGTAAAGGTCTATTAAGTCATATAAATGCAATAATAGGAGATGCAGAGCTTAACAGTATCAGAACAGGCTGTGTGTTTGTTGGAGTAAAGCTTGTAACTGAGTGTTTCTACGAAGTACATATCTGTCTTGACTGATTTATTAAGAGGACATTTAGGTCTATTAGTCGAAGGCTGTGTAAAGTAACTGTGAAGTCCAAGATACCGGCCCTGAGCATGGGACAGGCGCTGAGCTATCTCCTTGCTGCCGCCTCCTCCGCATGGAACACGCGGCCGTTTGCCAGACCGGCTTTTGGACAGGATGTGTGGCAATAAAATGTATTCTTTATAACCAAACTCACTCGTTCTGGCTGTTGTGATGGGCTTTGGTGGGGTGGGAAGGGCTGCATGGCGGGGTGCTCTCCTGCCCCACACACCATCATCCCCCAGGTCCAGGCTTTTGCAGTGGTCCTGTGCAATGCATCCCTGGGGTGCTTGGTCACAGGGGAGCAATGCAAGTCCCCTCTCTTGCAGCTGTGTTGCCCAGCAAAGGGGGGACATGCTGGTTTATCACCTGTCCCCAGTGGGGCGTTCTGAGGTGCCAGCAAACATGGGCATAACACTGGTTTGGACACAGCATCTTTTCTCATGGCCGAGCCTGTCCCTCCAACTCCGACCTGCCGCAGATGTGCACTGCTTGTTCAAAGCACGGGCTCTGTGCTGCTTTGGGATAACAGGTTATTAATGAGGCTGTGCTCTGGACTGGGCTTTGCTGGGAGCCTGAGAACTGACACCTGCACACAAGGAATCAGCTAGAGGTGCTGTGGGAGAGCAGGAGGCAGCCCTGTGTTTGATGGGGATGCACTTCATCCAGTGGCCCTGCCTCTGATGAGCTCCTTGTGCTGGTTGCGGTGTCAGGGGATTACGAAATGGTTGCAAAAATTCCCTAGAAATGAGTTCCAGATGAATACGTCTGCAACCACAAACAGCGAAGCATGAGAAGGTGGCAGGAGCGAGCCAACGTGTGAAATGTGCCTGATTGTCTCTGTGGCTGTGGGAGTGAACACCGCGCAGGAGGGCTTCTTCCCTTTAAATGTGAGGAGGGCATTAGGCTAAAAGAGGTTAGAAAGACATGCCAGTGGTGGTGTTCGAATTTGCCCTAAAATTTACCCAAAAAACAGGGCCTAGAAGCACACTGGAATTTGTCCCATGCTCAGGAAGGCACACATAAGCATGGACACCAATGCACAAATATAACCTCACGTGTGCCTGTGCCTGCACATGCACAGGTGTTTGCACTCCCCTTCCAGCTTTATTGCTGAATGCTGCTTTCCAGGAAAACAAGGTGGCAGGGTTACTGGGAGCCTCTCGAGGCAGGTGTGAAACAGGTGGCCACAGTGCTGCTACAGTGAGACAGCACCAGGGAAACACCTCCGAGGAGATTCCCTGTGAGAAGTGGTGAGCCGAGACCTGCAGCATTCAGAGGGCACCAAAATGCCTTCTTCACAAAGGAGCTGGATCCATGGACCCCAGCTGGGACAAGAGATGTGAAAAAGAAGGTCTAAGACGGTGCAGCAGTGAAGCAGCAGAAAGGAATTCACACAGCTGTACCCCTGGGCAGGGCAAACCTGCTGCTTTGCCCCATGTGCAAAGATACAGCAGTGCTGATGAAGTATGTGCTGGGGTAGTTGGTGGGCAAGGGCTGTATAAAAGCTCACCTAGACATAAAATCAGTTTGCAGGGAAGGAAAGAAAGTTGCAACAATGTCAAGCTGAGCAAAAAGTTAGGAAAGCTTAGCCGCCCCGGAGCACAAAGACTTCAGTGACAGCAGAGAGCAGCCGGGTGACACAGAAAACAGAGTGCAGCCAAGAAAGTCTTGAGCCCAGGCCAAATGATTAGCTCAAGTGATTAGCTGGTGCAGATGACGCTCCAGGGTTGTGCCAGCAGCGGAGTGCTCTGGGCTGTGATGCCAGGCGGAGCTCCAACAAAGCTCACCTGGACAAAGGTACACCAGCTCCGTCCCTCCATCCCATGTCCTTGCCCAGCAGCAGAAGCGGGATGTGCTGCAGCAGCCTCATGGGGACCAAGGGCTGCTTTTAGGACTTCATGGGTGTTAGAGGGGCTTTGGTTTCCAAAAAAAGCTTCAAGGTGTTTTTTGGTGTTCTCTCCACCAACATTGCTTTCCTGAGGTCTGCCATGGTTTTGAGGGCAGAAAGGATGTGGGGAAGTGGTTTGTGGGCAACAGGAGCTCTCACCCTTCCTGTCCCAAGGTATTTCCCAGTCCCGGCCATCCCCTGGCACTCATGCTGTCCTAGAGGGCACAGCCCAGAGCTTCCTCTCAACCCTTTTGTTGCCTACGTGTAACTCCCAAGTGTCCTCCTTCCCCCACCTTCTGTTTTGCTGTCTGAAGACCCTTGGCTTTGGGGTGTCTCATGCTGTTATTCCTCCTTCCACTTCCCCAGAACCCAAGATCCCTCTGCTTGCTTCCCATCCTTGCCTCTCCATTGCAGATCTGCTCCTCAGCTGTGAAAAAGCATCTGCTCTGCTCTGAGGATTTCCTGTAGTGGGACCAACATGAGCCCTGCCCCAGAGCTGCAACAAGCCAAGAACTTCACAGTCTCGCCTGCCAATTGTCAAAGAGCCAACAGAATAATGAGAGTAGCTCCCAAGGGTTTGTTCTGTCCCATACGCTTGTAGATTTGTCCACAGGTAAACTGAGTGTGCAGCCTCACCAGGCATCCTTCTCTGCCAAGCCATGCAGGGCATGTCAAGGAAATTGCGGACTCACTGCTTTTTGTACAGGTCTTTGAGCTGTCCCCAGCCATCTCCTCTGAAATCCCTGGAGAAGTTGCAGAGAGGACAGGCAGAATGATGGCAGGGAGTCAGGGCTGGGGGCATCCCACTTGGCCACTGCCATCTCAGTGCTATTTGCAGGAAGCATCTGGCTGGGAAACTGCTGCCCAAAGGTGATGCTGAGGGACACGTGTGTTTCAGGGATCCTGGGAGATGGTTGCTTGCCTAGGAGTGTAGAGCAAGACACAGCTGAAGGTTTTTTGGATCTGCTGCTCATCATTCATGGTGACCTCAAAATCAGTGGCAATGAAGCCAGTGAGTATTAGAGACAGAGCAGAAATTGGAACCTTTTGAAACCTTCTGAACCAGATGCTCAGGTTCATCTTTGCTCCCTCTGCGCAAAGCTGTGACTTGCTCCTTTTCCCCCCTTATCTCCATTTAAATCAGATTGAGTGTGTTCACTCAGCTAGAGGAGATCCAGTGGGGCCCTGAGCCCCTTAGGCTGCTGTGGCCTCAGTCCTTGTGCTACACCAGGACTGGGAATATGATGGGAGCTTTGTGAGGCTACCACAAGCCAAGCATTGCAAGGGGAATTGAAGCAGCTGCAGTGCTTTCCCAGTATTTCCCAATGAAATGAATGCAGCCAGGCCAGATCCCACCCCAGGGACTGGCTGTAGCTGGAATTTGTTGAAATTCCCCCGTTGCCCTTTCCAGCTCCATAGCTCAGAGGTGGAAGGCAGACCATCACCAGACAGCTTGGGGAGCAGCTGTTCTGGGGGGCTCCTGTGGCTGTCAGGAAGGCAGCAGCATGGTCAGTGCTCCCTGAGGAGAGCCCTGGGATGAAGGTGATACCCACATGGTCTGTTTACATTTCGATGGGTTGGATTTCCCACGAGGATCATTTGTCCCTTCTGATTTCGGCTTTAATTAAAAACTGCATTATCTAGGTTTCTGCAGGAGTGAGTGCTCATGGATGCTTCACGCCACATCCTGTGATGTCCTCGGGGCTGGAGCTCCAGTGCTCCCTAATTGCTCAGGAAGAGGCTTAAATGAGTCAGTGTGAACAATGCTCTTCCCTCACTCCCATCAAATCCCCTGCCTGCTTGCTCCTCTGGGGACTCTGGACCCTGAAGCATCCCTGTCTTTCCCATCTGCACCACCTCTTCTGATCCCTGAGTCTCAGTCCTGCGAGGGGGATGGGTGACCTTCCTGAACGCCACAGCGATGCACTTCAGAGATGACCACACTTTTCTTAGAAATCCTACTGACCCCAGTAGAGGGGGGAAACCCACCACATTCCCCTTTCACAATGCAAGCGGAAAGCCCCTTTCCTCACTCTCTGGTGTTCTTCCTGGGGAGCAGAGGCATGTGAACCAGCTGTGCTTTCACCCACTTGGCTCCCCTACAAGTGTCATGAAGAAGAAAAACCTCCCTTTCCTGCCCATGTTGTTGGCAGGGGCTGTGGGCAGCTCGGGGGGTGGGGGTCCCCTGCAGCCAGAGATGGCTAACAGATTTAGTCCCAGATGGATTTATTCCCAACTCAGCACGCTCCTTTTGGTGTAGAGCCAGCTGGGAGCCAGCAGCAGGTGAGAGAACCTTGTGCCAGGGAAGTGGTGGCTGGGGACACCCCTGCTTGCCACGGGCTGCAGGACCCAGCAGTGCCTGGAGGGGAGTTCCACAGCACAGGACTCCCAGCACCTCTTGCCAGCCCTCGGTCGTGCTCCAAGATCCATCAAACACACTGAACATGTGAGGAGATGAGGGTTTGTTGCTGGGCAGCACCCCCAGCACCCCTTGCCAATGGGTCAGGGCTCTGCTCTTGGGACCCACTCTTTGCAGAGGACTCCACATTGTCAGACAAATTCCCAGTGAGGAGCTGGCTCTGGGTTAGGAGCAGTTCTGGCCACCGGCAACCAGGAGCTCTCATCCTCCCTGCTGTGGCATCTCTTTGGCAGCATCCTGAGGAGATTAAGTAGAGACCAAGTTGCAGAACCAGCCTGCATCCCCAAACCTGCAGGGAGCCCAGGGCTGATGATGGACGCTAATCCTCCACCACCTAAACTCGACTTCTGCTGGCTTGTGAGTGTCAGCAGGTGCTGACTGATGTTAAGCTGGCACATCCTGTTTGTGCTAGTCCTCCTGCCCACCAGCCCCCGCCTGATCCCTTCTGCACAGTCCTGGCTTGCCGGGGCACAGGAGCAGCCAGAAGCAATGCTCTCCTGATGGAGGAGATCACCCCAGACAAGAGGCTGGTGCCAGTGCTGGTGCCCGTGCAGGGATGCAGCACCATATCTGGTGGCGTGGCTGGAGTCTCCTCTTTCTTCTTACCATGGAGTGGGGAAGGGACAGAGCCTCTCCTGCTGTTGAGAAGAGCAGAGGGACTCACTGAGGTCCCCGGGTCCCAGCTCTGTGCCTTGTACCCGGGTAGATATTTGTCCACATGGGAGGGGTCTGTACACTGCTCTCCACCGAGGTGCAAGGACAGTCCAAAGCTTGAGCAAGGGAAAAGGTGCAGGCATAGAGACTCTGCTCCAGAGTTTGTTCACCCCTGTTGCAAAATATTTTCCCTGTTGTTAGTGGGAATTTTTCTGGGTGCATTTGGTGCCTTTATATTTCTCTTGCCCCCGGGCCCCTCAAAGAAGACCCTGACTCTGGCATCTCCAACCTCCCACAAGGCAGCTGCTGACAGCAGTGAGCTTTCCATCGTTCCTCCCCTGGGCTGCACAACCCCAGTGCTCTCTGCTTCCCACAAGGGACTGAAGCAGCCTGGTTTAAGGGACATCATTGCAGGTGGCACTGGCACTGGCACGGTGGTGAGTAACCATACCAAGGAGAAACAACCCCCATCCCTGTGCTCCTGTGAAGATTCAAAGCGGGAGCGCTGGTCCTCACTCTCGGCAGTGCCCACGCAGCGGGTGAGCTGCTGGCACCCTGCGCTGTGCACACAGCCTCCGTGGGGGATTTCTGCTCTTGCATGGAGAAAACCTGTTTACAGGAAGCTCTGTAGCTGCCTTTGGCCAAGAACCCATTTTCTGGGACACCTGGAAATCAGGTTGTCTTTTGGCCTGTGAGATCTTGGCCCTGGAGTGGAGCGTGCTGACTGGGCTCTCCTCTCTGCCAGCTTCGGATGTGCCCTCACGCAGGCACTGGGGGGGGCAGGGGGAGACAGCCAGGCTTCAGCAACCAGACAGGGAGACTCTGGGGTGGAGACAGACATCACCCCGGTACCAACATATACCCCAAAAATGGGGTTGAGGAAAGTTCTACCCCCCATATCATCAGAGGGTTGGGACTATGCTATATTTAATGTGAATGTCCCAGAGATGTCTCAGAGAAGAGACTGGGAAATGTGTGGTGTGAGACCCTCCATGTGCCATCCCAGGGCCCCGGGGTGCTTTCACAAGGTAAAGGGACCCTGGAGCTGCCTGGTCCTGGCCAGCAATGCCTGTGGCCTGAGTGCTGGCAGAGGGGGCAAGAGAGTATTTGGCTGTGGGACCACAGAACAGCTGGCTGCAGGGAAAGCAGCTGCTGGGATGTTCGGGAACTGCTCAAAGATTAAAATCCAGCCTGTGCTAATACTTGTTACAACCTCCCAACCTCCGAAAGAAAGTGAAAGCCATGGGCTGGAAGGATATATAAGCAGTGGGGAACAGCGGCAGCAGAGTGCAGGGAAGCTGTGCAGAGCTCACCTCTCCTGCCTGGAATTCCATCACCTCCAGCCCATCCTCTGACAGACTCAGCAGCA
The DNA here is from genome assembly GCA_013398955.1 of Callaeas wilsoni. Taxonomy (NCBI): domain Eukaryota; kingdom Metazoa; phylum Chordata; class Aves; order Passeriformes; family Callaeidae; genus Callaeas; species Callaeas wilsoni. The sequence continues at coordinate 38,258 of VWPU01010572.1, forward strand.
AAATGCAGCGGCTGCATCTTCTCTGCCTCAGTCTCCTGTTGCTGGGATGTATCCTGGATGGTAAGAGGGGATCTCTCGGGCTGCCTTTCCTGTGGAAGTGAGAGAATTCATTTTCTTCTTTATTTTGCATTTCCAGCAGACTTTTAGTGGGACATGTGGCTGCAACTTCATTGCAGGCTTCCTGCATCCTCTTCTTGTAACCTGTCCCACAGGGACTTTGTCCTGCCCAAAGTCCAGACAGGAGCCCGCAGGGCTCTGGGACTGGGAAGGTGTGTTTGGGAAGGGCCATGGAGCAATCCTGCCTCCCAGTGCCCTAGCCCATCTTGCACACATTGGGCTGGGATTGTCTTGATCCCATTCTCCCCAGTACACCGAGGGAATATTCCTGTCACCCTGTGGTGTGGGGCAGCCTGGAGGGAAGTGGCAGGGCTGGGAGCCAGAGGGAAACTGCCTGTTAGGGCAGGGCCCATGTTTGAGAGGCTGTTGGTGTTGGATGTGGGGTTTGTGCAGGTCACAGCTGTCTGGGTGGATGACATCAGAACCTCTGCTCTGTGGTGGGGAGCTGGGGGGTCCAGACACCTTGTGGTGTTGCACCACACCTTGCTGCTGGGGGCTACAGACGTCCGTGGGCGTTGCCAGCCTTGTCAGGCGTTAGCAGTGAATACAGCATTTGCTGGGAGGGTGACTCCAGATCTCCTTCCCCGCAGAGAAGTGCAGACAGCTATGTCCTTCAGCTGTCACAGGAATGATCCGTGTGGGGTGGGCTGGTGGTGGGGTAGCTGCCAAACGTATGGTTGCTTCAGTAAATAAAGCTGAAGTCATCCCCAGCCCCTCGGAAATGTGTGTCTGTATTGCAGCACCCTGAAGAGGGGTAAATAAAGACCCCCATGTCCTGCCTTCCTAGCTGGGGTGCGGGAGGGACACAGTCACGCAAAAGGGTTGCCTTCTGCCTGTTTACTCTTCCTCATCTCCTTCGCTTTCTGTTGGAAGGAGGCAAAGGGCTCCCAGCACTGGGGTGTGAGTGCAATAAAGCTGGTGCCTGTGTGCCCAGCCGGGGCAGCGTGTGATGGCATTCCCGCAGGCACCATCCTGCCGCAGCCCCTTCACCCTGCAGGGAAACTGGGAGAGGTGCAGATGACCTCAGCCTGCATGGTGTGTTCCTCCTCCAGTGCACGGTGGGAACAACGTCCTTGACTGCTGCCTGCGGACGAGCGAGACGCCCATCCCACGGCGGATCGTGCAGGATTACCGGCTCCAGCTGGTGCAGGACGGCTGTGACATCCCTGCTGCCGTGTAAGAGCCCAAGTGGTGATGGCTAAGGGACAAGGCCTTGTGATGGCCAAGAGATGGACCTTGCATGGAGGCAGGGTTGAAGGCAGAGCAGGATGGAGGAAGGATGTTGAGCTGGATTTGAGGGCGAAGGAATAGGGAGAGTTGCGGAAGAGATCCTGGACATCCAGAAGCTCAGTGAGAGGGGGAGCAGCTGAGAGAGGAAAGCATGGGACAAAAGCCAGGGAAGAAACCCATCTACAGGTGGAGATGGGAGTGGGCAGTGAAGTAGGCAGTGGGTGAGAGCTTGAGCTGTTCTTGAGCATCCATGGAGTGTCCTGCTCACTACATCTTGTTTTTTTCCCTCATGGGCCTGGCAGATTCATCACCACAAAGGGCAAGCGCCTCTGTGCACCCCTCCATTCCCCGTGGGTGATTCGTCTCCAAGAGAGGCTGGATGCTAGCTCTGCCAAGAGGGTAAGAACCATCCCTGTTCTCAGCCAGACATGAGGTCACAGCGGGGTGGTGGGTTTATCCATTGCCAAAAAGGCTTTTCCCATTGTGACTGGGCTGCTGGGAAGAGCAGGGGCATGCTCTACTGAGGCATGCATAATTTGTCTTGGTCTCCAACCCTCCTGCCTCCAACTGGGACCAGTCTGCCTTCTCGGTAGTCCCTCTTCCACCCCAAGTAAATGCAGCCCTGGGACATCTGTCTACCCAGTGTCACTCTTGCCAGAGCCTGGTGTGTGCCATGGCACATGGCACTGGGAGCGAAATCCCTCCCCACTTCTGCCCTGCAAGCTTGGAGTTTGCTGTTTGTGCATCTTCATGGGGAGGACTTGTGATGAGTTTGGTGGGTGCTTTACAAGTCCTGACAGGTCCATCACTGCCATGGCTTGTCCAGAAGAGGAAGAGACTCTGGGGAGGCTCCTGCCCCGAGGAGCCCACTAATACCAATTGGGTTTTTCACTTCCCCAGGCCAAAGCCTGGAGCAAGTAGGTCCCGAAGAAGCCGTGGCTGATCCCAAGAGCTGCAGGGGACCACCTCCCAGCTGTGAATCTGATGCTAATGGAGCCAACCTGCTTCCACCTCCAGCCTCAGGGCTGACCCTCCTTGAGACTCATACCAGTGTGTGGGGCTGGGTAGAGCCCTGTCTGCTCTCTCTTTTCCCCTACCTCCACTGTGACCCAGCAGCCTGTGTCAGGCTGAGCCAGGGGCTGCTGGACTCCATCACCTTTGCAGCCTGGAAGCTCTTTGATGGACTGATCTGCGAGGAGAGCTGGGGAGTCTCAGACTTCCCTTCAGCACAGCTGCCGTGACCTCCAGCTGTAGTCTGATCCCTTTGGTTTCTGCGGTCAGCCCCAACCTAGAGTCCTTCTGCATCCCTGGGAAGGGCTGCCAGCATAGGACAGTGTGGCGATGGAGGGGAGTGATGAAGATGTTCCACAATGCCCATACATTGTGCTGATCCTTGCCAAGCACAACCCAGATGCTCTCAGAAAAGGTGTGGCTGATGTGGTTCCTCTCTCACTCCTGAATTCCCTGCACTGTTTCCTTCCTGCCCTTCCTTGCAAGGATAGAAATAGAGCCACTAATGCAGAGCAGGCAGAGATGTGGCTCTTAGCCCCTGCTCTCCTCAGGAACATTGCACCCTTTCTCAGTCCTCCAGCCTAACACCACTGTCGAGCCCTGCCCTGTGCCCACAGCTAGAGGTCATGCTGCTCTCAGGTTATTTGCTGCTAGATCTGTTAATTTCAACAATTCCATGTGTATGCCTCTTCTTTACTCTCTTTTTTTTTATTGTGCTGTGATTTTGTTAAATAAAAAGGAAAGCCAGCAGGTAGTTGTCATGCCTCATATTTGAGCCTGAAAGCCAGTGTGGAGTGTGTGGTGAGCAGACAGCACTGCCTACTGTGCTGCAGTTGCAAGGGGGCTGTGCTGGGGTGTGGGGAGAAGGCAGGCTTCATAGGGGCTGGGCTGCAGGTCTCTCCTGGGAGTCTTCTCAGCACCATGGCAAAACAGGTGCCCTGCTCTGCACTGCTCAGCCAGGCTACAGGAGTGGGTCCCCGGGGGAAGGTGTGCAGGGATGGGGGAGAAGGGAGCATGCCAGTATTGCACCATCCAACCCCAAAGGCTTCAGTCTTGCCAGTGCAGATGCTGGGTTGGAGCTTCCCAGCTCTCAGCTTCCACAGGAGTGTGGGACATGGAATAAGAGCTGCAGGAACAGGAGCTTTGTCCTTGCAGTAAAGGGAAACTGAGGCACAGTGTGGTTGATTACTCTAGCAAGTCAGTACTTGCTGGCAGCTGGGGTGCAGGTGAGCAGAAAGATGAGCTTTTGGAGCAATGAAGGCTGCTGAAGACACCTGCTCCTGGGCACATCCATGGATAAGGCCCCCCAGGCAGCCCCCCAGCTCCTGCCACTCATCAACAGTAGGCTGAGAGTCTGCGGCCATTTTCCTCCTGAGCCTTGGGTCTGCTGTGCACTCTGAATAAGGTCTTGCTGTCTCAAAGTGTCCTTATGTCCTCTTTTGTCCAGGCCATGTTATGTTTGAACAAAGCTGTTCTGTCCAGCTGAAGCACTTGTGTGTCCAATAGGCAGGCACCATCCTCTCCTCCCAAGCACCGCTTTGTGACTGTCCACATCATTAAATTAGTCGGGTTCGGTGCTAGTCAGCATGCCTGGGCACAGGTTGGGCACAGTGAAATGGCTCAGGACTGTTCCTGAAGGCAAGGGGAACGTGGCTACCAACCCTCAGGGGACAGCATCCATGGTAGTGCAGTGACTGGGCTGTTCAAGCCGGGGAGTGCCCAGGTACTTGATAGCTTTTTGCTGACGCCTCTTGAACGCAAGCTTAATCCTGTCCCTTCTCCCCTGGTTGCCTGGCTCACTCTGTTGGTGGCTTGTTTTTCTTTCAGGTGTTCTCGCCTCTGGGGTCCTCCTCCCTGGTATCTGCACACTCAATGCCTCGGGCTCGGATGTCTCTGAGCATGACTCTCCCAGAGCACCAGTTCTGTCCCAGATCATTAACTATAGTGACAGCCCCAGCAATTCAATCCTGGGCAGAAGAAGGAAAAAGAGGAAGGCTGGTATGGGAAGAGAGGCCAAGACAAACAGTGTGAGTGGGAAATGAGGATAACTGGCGCTGGCTTGGACAGAAGCCTTCCTGCTGCTCGCTCAGTGACCTGTGAGGGGGCCGTGGCTGGGGAGGGGGAGGATGCTTGGCATGTATCTGCTCTGAGGCTGAGCTGCTGCAGCTGGAGCAGGTCCCTGTGAAGGGCAGGGACTGCCAGAGGGGCTTAGCCTGGGGTGGATCAGATTCATCCTTGGCTGCAGGCTACCATGACAAGGAGAACAGTGTCCTGGACCAGGGAAAATGAGGGAGAAAGGGTTTCCACTGATCTCTTGGATGCTGGAAGCAGGTTAATCTATTTCCATAAGAGCTTCAGGGATGTCTTGACCAACCAGCCCATAAGAGCATGGTTGCGAAGCCCAGGGTTCCTGTCTCGCCTGGGAGCAGTGAATGTGTTCTCCTCAGAGCAACGCAGCTGCACTCCACAGATCCCTGCTAGGTCCTTGTCTGCCATGGTTCTCAAGTGGATGGGGATCCAGATCCCAGCTCTGGCAGCAGGCTGCTCTCACCCCCCAGGGGAGGACAAGAAGAGATACTGTCCTGGACCAGGTATATGGTTCTGACTCCTGTCCCTCCTTTAGCCCTGTAGCAGCCTCTCTCCCCACTCCAGAGTCCAACTCCTCTTGGAAATCTGTCAAAAACGAGGCTGGTTCAGTGCTTAGTAAACTAGGGAGTGAGTTTCTCTGATTCAAAATGTCAACAATGTCTTTAGAAGGAAGCAGCCACTTTCCTTAGGGAAAGCAGCTAGTCACTGCCATGTCAAAAACCTCGGTTCCCAGCCCGAAGCTAGTTTCAGTAAAAAAGTCCTCCTGCTTCTCTCCCCAGACATGTTTTTCTTGCTTTTTTCCTACCTCACTGCATCCTCAGGGGTGGGTGGCGAAGGACCAGAATCCATTGCAGTATGATGCAGACATACCCTTAGTAGCTCTGGAGTTACGTGCAGGGACCACTTTGGCTCTGGAGCATTGGCTGAATCACCTGTAGCCCTTTATTCGAACCTGGGATCTATATTTCACATGTTGTGGAGCAACAAGATGCTCTAACTGCAAAGCTTTCACAAGGAGCTGACGAAACAGCCACTCTCTTGGTGTCTGTGCACAAGGCAGGAGAGAAAGGACAAGGCTGCATCTATGCAAGCAAACTGAGCAGGCATTGGGTCACTCCCTGGCTGCCAGCACTCACAGCTGGGATCATGAGAGCACTCGTGTGTCTGCCTGGCATGGTGAAAGCAGTCTTGGATGCTGCCCAGGCTGAGTTCATGGGGCACCAGACACAGCAGGCACAATCTGCTGCGGTCTCAAGGTCTGATCTGGCACAGACATACCCAGCTGGGAGGTAGGATTGAAGCTTCCATGGCAAAACCACCCATCTGCTTCTCTGCAGCAAGGCACAAAGGGAAATGCTATGTTGGTCTCCCTTGGTGCCGTAATACCCTTTCCAGGAGCTTTACTGGAACGGGTTTTGTCCCTTGCCTCCAAGGAGATGGTGTACAGGGGCTTTTTCTGTCACCAGCATCCCCCATGTGTTGCATATGCTGCTCCTGGAGTGACTGGGGAGGAACTGACTGCATCCTCCCCACCTGGACCTGCAGGCAAGGTGAGCAGCACCCCGGGGGCTAAAAGCTGTTCCCCTTCTCACAGCCTTCACACAGCTTCTTCACGTGACTCCCTGGTGCACACGAGCCAACAGGAGTTGTGGACATGCCCTGGGGCACCTTTGCCAGTGCAGGAGCCAGTTGTTCCCCATTCTGGTGGTCGCCATCCCATGGTGCCAAGGCAAGGGGCTGCTATTCCTTGGTACAAGTGCCAGATCCAGCTGGCAGGGGCTCAGGGACCTGTCTGGGTTTATGTGAGGAGATGGGACATGTGGATGATTGGGAAGGATGGGAAGCCAGGTGAGGAAAAGCCCCTTTAGTTTTGTTCCATTGTACTGTTTGCTCTTGCCTAAACAACATGTGTGGATGATGGAGAGGATCCAGACCTGGCATCTCTCATCCTCAGGCCCCTGCTTGCTCCCCCCTCATTTCTAGCATATCATCACCACTGCTGCTTGTCTGGACACTTTCTGCCAAGATTTGTCCTGTGGGAAGATGCCAGCACTCTTAGCCAGGCTGTGTGGTTCCAAGAAGGAGCTGGTGCTATTCCTGCCATGCACCCCCTGCAGCTGAACTCTCCCTAGTGGCACTGCCCAGCCTGCACCTCCATGGTCTGATCCCCAGGACTGGAGCATGGGACCAGGGTGTTTTTCCTGGCCTGAGCTCCTGGAGTCAAATTGAGCCCAGAAGCTGTCTTATATGGAGACCCTTGTGCCTAGACAGGACTCGACTCAGCTTTGTGTTTTTGGAAGTAGCAGGAACTACATCTCATTGCAGTGTGGGCTCAGCCACGAGCCAGGCACAGCTTTGCCCAGGTCCCAGGGCTCAGCACATTCTTTGGAAAGGGAGGGGAGACCCATCCTCTCTGCCCTCAGATGCACGCATCTTCTCTCTATGCACAGAAGCACTAAAAACTGGAGGTAAAGACAAGACCAGGAAGGCAAGCAAGTAGAAGACTTAACCTGCTGACAGAACTCTCTGGAAAGTACTCGTTACCCATCCCTCCTGAACCAGCAGTAGATAGTAACAGGTGGCTTAGTGCCATTTCCGTGGCACTCCCCACCTTTCCCTCCTGTTTTCCTGCTTAGCTGTGCCTCTAGGTAAGGCTTTTTTCTGCTCTCCACATTGTGTGCCCAGCCACAGAAGGCTGAGGGAAACCTGTCCTCCCTTTTTTTCTCAATTGCTCTGCAACCACAGCAAAACGGCCTGGATACAGGGCAAAACAGAGCTGTTTCTGTCAGAGACTGAGGTGAGGGGTTACCACCAGCTCAGACTGCAGGGATAGGGCTCGGAGGGGGCCAGCAAAGATCTGGTTAGCTCTGCTTGAGATGAGAGGGACAGCCATAGGGCAAGCAAAGATGAGAAGATTTTGGACCTTCTCATGAATCTGTCAAATTGGTGTGCAGCCTGAGGCATTATACCCATAAGCATGAGAAATCTTTCCTTGTCCATGGTGAAAAGGGAAAGCCAGAAGATTGCTGATAGTAAGGCACACCTAGGGGCTCTTCCTGCAATCTTTCTTTAGATCTAACAAGCACAAACCTCTAATCCTGGTGTCTCACTCTGTCTGCTTGGCCTCATGCTGCCCAGTTTCTGCCCAGTTCCTTGGATCCTTCTGCCCTAGACAGATTTTACTGGCATGGTGACTATTCTGTGCCTGTCCAGAGGGTTTGGCAGCTGTGCTGTGTCAATACAGATTTGCAAGGTGTGGTGTTTTACAAGCTTCCTGGCTTGGGAGGTTCATCTGCTGCAGCCTTTAGTTGTTCCTTGCTCCAAACATACCTCATTCTTCCCCACTTTCCCACAGAAAGCAACATTTTCTTTCTTGCAGATGTTATGTCTGGGAAAGCCCCTCCTCTGCTGGGATGTGCACGGACTGTCCTCACACTGCAAGCCCACAACTCTGTTTACATGGACACTCCTTAATCCTGTTTAAATTATCAAGCTGTGACTTTCTGCTCTCTGTGGGAGGGACAATGCTCTAGAAATGTGAGCTGCTGAGGTGGTCTTTGGTGAATAAATCAACTGCTTTCCTTGAAAGTACCTGCAATATAGAGTTTCTCCGCTTTTTATTTAGCTGACACAGCTTTTGGAAAGGCACCAATCAGTGTTTACGGTGATGGATGACAGCCACTGTACTGCAAAGAACAAAAGCAGAAGTGTCCCAGATAAGCTACAGCTACAGATTCAGCCTCTGCTCACAGTGCTTGGTTTCATTTCCCAGCCACTGCATTGTCCTCTGACCTTACCAAGGACAGCTACCCCAGGGAATTCCCAGTGTCAGAGCCAACAGGGCTGTGGGTTTCATTGCCTGCCTGGGGTGAAAGCAGGGCTGAAATCTGCTGTGCGGAAGCCGGCTGTTTCTGAAGGCTGCGTCTGCGCTGTGCAATGGCTCTTTGCTGAGCCTGTGGGATTCAGTTGGCTTCAGGAGGGCAGCAGGTCCTGGAGATGCTGTCACTCAGCTCAGCACTTCTCACTTCGGGTAGGCAGGCTCTGTCCTGTTTGCACTGCTTTGCCCCCCATCCCAGCCCCCCATCCAAGTACAGACACTTGGAGCAGCAGATATTTTGCAGCTTGACAGAGGGTGGTAGGAGGGATGCTCTCTCTGCCTTGGTCTGGTTTCCAGCTAAACTGCTCACTAGCCCTGCTGCCAGCAAATCCAACACAGGTGGTTTGTTGCGAAAAATAGCATCTCCTGGCATGCCTGTGTGCTGTAGAGCTGGTGTTTAAAACGGAGTTACTGCAGACTGAAGCAAAAAATCACCACAAAGAGCCATTTGTGAGTCAGCCTCATACCAAGAGGTGCTCAGTTCTCCAGCCCAACTTGGCAGCTGGTGCAGTGCTAATGGGAGAAATGGAGGTTGTGTTGGGATGAGGAAAAGGGATACATGTCCTGCAGCTTGCTGACACGGCATCCAGGCACTGCCCCCTTCCCTTTCAGTAGGGATGGCTGCTTGGTTTATCTCTGAGATTTCTTTAGTGAGGATTTTGGACGTCACTCATGAGTGGTCCTGGAGTGCATGAATTATAAAAATCAATCTCATTGGGAGAGGTGGTCCCAGATGGGACAGCTGGACTCTGGAAAGATGTGCACCCACTTGGGAGGGTTGTGGAGGACAGTGGTGAGTTTGATGAGAGATGTGGATGATCTGGCCTCAAAAACAGGCTGAAAGAACTTGATTTAATCTTGCTTCCAGGAATGGATGACATGGTCTTCAAGTGCACAGAGGGCAATAGCGAAGAGAAAGTGAAAAGAAGTACTGAGTTTAATTCTGATAAGTCAAGAAACCACAGGCTTCAAACTTCGGGGGAAATTCCATTTAGCAGGAAAAGGCAGATGAAGAAATGCTGCATGTGCACTGCTGGCAACTTTTACAGTTAGACCAGAGTTTGTCAGAAAGCTGGAAGCAGTGCTGGCTCTGACTCAGCACAGGATGGGTGAAATGACCCCGGGAAGTCCTTCCTAATCCTTTTTTCCCTTCTGTCATACTGTCCTACCAGGTTCCTAGTGGGTGAGGTGGACTTTCTCTGCCTTATGCTATACTTCTGAGGGCTACATGAAATCCTTCACTTCCTATGACTGTGGGAACCTCTCTAAAAGGTGGAGAAGGGAGGAAGGAGTTACACTCTGAAGCCCCCACTTAGGTGTTGGGTGCTTGACGTGAGGTTGCCTGTGGGCACAAGAAACCCTTGCTCCTGGATGCAAGTTCAGGATCTGACCTAGCGCCCAAATGAAGGTGCCTTGGGAGCATGGGGACAGCTTGCCACACCAGACTGAAAGAAACAGATCTTGTGTGACTTCCATTAGGAGTACCTTTGAAGTGGAGCAAGCTGTGCGGTGCTAATAGTAGAGGGTGAACCACCAGCAGTGAAAACCAGCGTTCTTGTTGTCACCATCTGGGCCACATGCTAGGGTGCTCCTGACAAGGGCCTTGGCAGGCTTGGCTCTGTTTCACCAGCATAATTTGAGTTTGGGCTTGAGAAAAAAAAGAAAGCAACTCAAAGAGATAACAGAAAAGAGCTCTTCAGGGTGAACGTGAAGCCAAGGAGTTTAGCATCAAACGCCTTTTGAAAGCAGCTGTGCAGCCTTGCTCAGGGATAAATAAAGGCTGGTTTGAAGCTGGAGAGCTAGCTGGCAGAACACACTGTTCCCATCTTGCCAAACACTTCCCAGACCACCTGTCCTCGCAGGGCTGGGTTCCCCGCAGAGCTCTCATGCTGCTGCACACTCCAGTGGAGTGGATGGGTGTATCACCAACATGATGCTCAGCCTGGGCTTGGAGCAAGGGCATGGCTCAGGCTATCATCTTGAGGGGGAAGCCCTTGCAGGGCCCTTCCTCTCTCTGGAGAACTCAGAGAGATGGAGACCATTCCACTGTATGTTATATCCTCACCCTTGTGATGTTTCCAAGATTTGGAGTGGGAGACAGCTGTGAGAGTTTGGCTGGCAGGAGATGTGCACTGTCTGGCCCCCAGGGTAGTGCCAAGCAGAGGCCATGGTTTTGGGTTGGTGCAAGGTCTGAAGCATTGGAGTCAAGGGAGCTCTAATCAAAGCAGGCCTTCAAGTGTCTGTGCTCAGTGCTGTAACAGAATAAGGAAGGACTCACGCAAAAAAACATCTGGAACAAGATCAGAAGCCAGACACTCTCCTAAACAAAGGAGATGCATGGCCTTGGAGGAGAAAACAGACATGCAAATAGAGACGGAGGGGGCCAACATAAGGTTGGGTTTCTCTGGATCTCATTTGTCTTCCTTGTGCTGCAGCTGTCTAAAGTAAATGCTGGGGGGCTGTGATGTGCTGGAACATGCTGGGGCCATTCATCACGGGCTGTGCTGGCAGCTGGGACAAGTCCATGATGAGCAGAACCGTCCAGCTTCCCAGAGGGCTCTGCCTCACTTGCACCACTAGTTTTGAGGCTGCAGCCTTTCTTGTGCTGCATGCAGGCAAAGGTAGGGAGAGAACAACTTCTTTAAACAGGGCATTCACCCCTGTGAATGTGACCCTGAGGTGCTTTTTTACAAGGGCTCTGGCTGGGCTTCAGGGGGGTCACTGCCCTCTGTTTCCAGAACCCTTTCAGTGCACTCTGGGAAGGAATTCCTCCTGGTCCAGATCTTGCCCCTCATTGACTGTGTCTGGTTGTACTTACACAAAGCCTTCTGGGTCAGTACTTTCCAGTCTGAACACCCCCAATGTGCTCAGCATTTCTCCTTCTCTTTTTGCTCTCCAGTTCTGGACGGTGTGTGTGAACGTGGAGGGCAGGTAGTTCTGCAGGGAGTCGATACAGAGCTGCTACAATGGGCTTTCTCTGACAGCCAGGAGATCGAGCCTTGGCACAGCTCTAGCGTGAAGAGAGTCTGCAGCTCCATGCCATGCTTGCATGGGCCATCAGGGACAGCACAGGCAAAGAGCCGAACATCAAAACCCCAAAGTGAGACTTTTTCTCAGCTGCTTGCAAAGGCAGCTGGAGAACACCATGGTGGCTGAGTTTTTGAGCCTTCCCAGTGGAACAAAGGGGCTGTACTGCTCCAGAACAGCATCATCCTTCCTAGTTTTCCTGTGGGATACCCCTGTCCAAGGATTTCCAGGCAGAGGCTTATCAGGAACAGGAAAAAGCCATCAAAGAAAGTCAAGCTAAAGTCTTCTGGGACAGAACTGCCGAGAGCGCACAGGGGGAGCTAGGGAAGTCTCTGAAGCATGCAAGATGTACCAGGCTGGTCTTCCTAAAGGGGCACAGCAGCAAGGAATGGAAAGTCCCTGGCTGGCTCTTCTGTGCCTGATAAGGCAGACTGGCTCCATGCCCTGCTAAGGAAGGGCTTGCTTGTGCATCCTTTCTTACTGGAACCAGAGGGGAGAGTCATCAAGATAACAGTCAGAAGGATGGGAAAAGAAAAGGCATCCCCCTCCAAGCACAGCCATTGTGTTAGCCAGACTCCTGAACTGTTGGAAAGGAACTATCAGAAACTGGGCAGCATTGAAACCTCCTAAGCCCCTGAGCCCCTCTCCCTTCTCATAAAGCTACTCCTGTAGCATTAGAAGTGCACTGATGCCCTGGAATCCTTAAAGGTCTATTAAAGGTCTCCTTCTTCAGGAAGGCTGACCCAGGACCCCCGGTCAAATTTGGTTAGAAACATCCTCTGCACAGCCCACTGCAGCATTGCCAGGGTCAACCCAAAGGCTCCTGTACCATGTGCATCCCTGAAATGCTTAGGTCAAGGTTTAAAAACAACAGCAGTGCTCTTTTCACACTCTCTGTTGATAATCCATTGAATTCTCAGCACAGGATGCTGGTGGGGCACACCCAGGGGCTGGACAAACCCCTCACAGGTAGGTGCAAGTGGTTCCCACACAAGCCCCACCTGGGGAAGCTCCAGCACTGGTGACTCCTGGCTGCTGGCAGGGGGTGGCAGGGAAGAATGACTATGGATTCCTCTCTGTCTGCCGATTTCTCTTATGTACCTAATAGTGGTCTCAGCTGGAGAGAGAGACAGAGGGAGAGAGCTTCTGTCCTGACCCAGCACTGCTGCTTTTGGGCTGCTTCCTTCACCCTTTGCACCATGAAATTTCCTGTGATGCCTTTCACATCCTTTTATTCTCGTAAGAGGTATATACTGCCACTCTTCTGAATGATCAAAGAGGCTCATTAACCTGTTCCCACCTTTCTTGTTGGTGTTCTCTGATGAGCCCCACAGGATACTGGGGCAGGTGCTCTTTTCAAGCATCCTGCTTGCTGAGCCACTCCTCACCCTGCAGTGGGCTGGGATGAGAGGTACCAGCAGAGCTGCTTCCCTGTCCTTCACCTCCAGGAGGTCTTTACCTATCCAGCATTTCTCATATCCTGAGGAAGTGGCTGCAGACAGAGGAGCTGTGAGTGCTGTGCGGGAGGGAGCATGCTGGTCCTTTGACCTCCTGTACTACGGGAACAAGAGCTCTCCTGGCTCTCTGCCCTGCTTTAGCAATGCTTAACCCAATGTCCCTGACTCCCTGAAAAATCCTGGCCAGCAGAAAAAGGCAGCCACCCACTGGGAAGAAGGAAGGCACCACCGGGTCTCCTCTTGTCTTTGTTCAGGCAGGCGAAGTCCAAGGCTAGCTGTCACACGGAGCCATTCCGTGTGGGTGTGTGGCAGCACATCCTGGAGACCCACAGAAACTGGCAGCAGAGATAAAAAAGCTGCAGAGGACTTTGCCTGAGGGCATCCAGTGGGGCTGCAGGGCTTAGGACATGATGCATGAGGTTGGGCTGTTTTTTTGTGAGCTCACAAATAGTACTGATAGGAACCTCCAGTTCCTTGCAGCAGAGAAACATTGCCCTGGACCATATCCGTGTTGACTATTCACTGAAAAATGCTGATGGGTCACTCCAACACATTTCAAGTATTTTGTGGTTTGGTTTCTGTTTGTGGGTTTCAGTTGGTTTGTTTGTTGGTTGTTTTGGTTTCTTTTTTTTAAAAAGAGAGTGATTTCTGTGGACAGGGGTGCTTGAGGTGAACATGACAGGACTCAGAGATGGACACAAAGTAAGAGGCTGCTCTGACAGATGCCTACCCTTCCTCTAAATTTCTTGAGGCTGCTGTTGCTGCATCCCAAACATCATTTCTGAAGGGACAAGAAGGTTCATGGTCTTGATATGGGAAGATATCCCTTGTCACCAGCATGCCCCTGGGTGGAGGAGCAGCCCAGCAGAAGAGATTGCACCCTGCCTGTGTCAGAGAGCTTATCAGACAGATGTAGCTGCAGCTCTGAGCCCAGGAGCACCTGAGTTGTGGGAGAATGACACCGCTGAGCTCTGCTCCACAGTGACAATAGGCTCATCCTTTTACTGTAGCCCTGCTGTGGTCTCTGTGTGTCACGCACTGTCCTCCTCCTTCCCTGTGTACAGGAGTGGCAGATAACTCTTCCATTTATTGTATGCCTGGTCTGTTTAGATTAGACTAATCTAATCTAATCTAATCTAACCTAAAAAAGTGAGGGCTTTAGGGTCTAGTGCAGGTCTGAGTCTCTGGACAGCACCTGTAAGAGTAACAGTCCCCGTGTGGCTTGGAGAGGCACACATGGCTGGCTCATCCTGCACTTCAGTGCTGATGCTCCTTTCGGTGTGCAGGAACTGAAGCCACAGTGCTGAGTGCTGGCATGGGCCATGGGAAATGCTTCAGCGTTCTCTTTGCCTCCCTACTGTCCTAATACCACAGGAAAACACTGTTACAATCCTCCAGGCCGGGAGAGCCCTTCTTTGGTCATGTAATGCTTGTCTTTGCTGGAGACGCCATCTCTAGGAGTCTGTGATGGGCTGGGAGGGGTCCACAAGCCTTGTGCCCCCCTAGCTCCCTTCTCACACAAACACAGAGCAAGGAGAAGGCATCTGCCAAACTCCCACTAGCACCAGCAGTGGCTGCAGGCAGGCAGTGGGAGCTGAGCACAGGTGACAGCCACATAGGCCCATGGCTTATGGTGAAAGAGCTTTCACAGGACACAGTGAGCATGGGAGGAAGCCAAAATTTCCATCCTGGTGGGTCTCTGCTACTCTTTTTCAAGGTTCCCATGCTGGTACATGTAAGCCATTGCCAGTTCAGAGCTGACATCACAACAGAGCCCTAGATACATTCCATACTGCCATTCACTGGGTTTATCCCTCCTGGCACCCTCCTGGTGTACTTGGATGGTGTCACAAGGCTGTGCATGGCCCCCCGTACCAGTGTGAGGCTGCTGAAAGCCACCTGGTTTGCAGCCAGGAATGGGGCAAGGCTAGCCTGCTTAGCCTGTCCCAGGTGCATGCCAGTGAATACTTCCCAGCTAATCAAGGATGTTTTCCAGCGAGCTCCGAGCCATGCACAGCTAATGTCTCACACCAGTGTCATTTACTTCTGCAGTGAAATAAGATGCTGATTACACAGCAGTAGATTAAAGGGCTTTCAATATCTTTATGGGGTACAAGATACAAAAACTTAGCCTGGTAACTGTCTTCAATGGAAAAAAAAAAGAGCGTAAATCTAAATCATAAAGGGAGGACTTGGCACCTTATCCCCCTTTTTACAGACTGCTCAGGTTTACAGATTATACAGCCCTGTGTACATTTCAGTAAATACTCACAGTGGTACAACAAAGGTTCATTTCCTTGCAGAGACACTTGCAAGCTCTACACCTTGGTCTTATACTCTCTCATTTTTGCACTGCCAGTGGTAATTTGTCCTTTGCTGCTGATGGATTGTGTGGATTGGAGAGGTACTTTGTCACTCCCGGCCCGAGCCACGAGCTGAGGGGCAGTGGGGAGTTGCGTCGTCTCCTTGCCGTTCTTGGCAAAGATGAGGAGCACAGGAGAGATATGAGATATCAACAGCCCAGATCCCAGAGATACCAAGAGGCTGGGCTTCCCTTGGTGTGTCAGGAGCCAGACCCCACAGCTGGGTGGGCAGCACCCCCTTCTTGCACCTCGTGGGGTTTCAGCTGCTGCCCATCACCCTGACAACCAGTCTTTGTCTTTTTTGGGCTTTTCTTACTTTCTGGATCTGAGCTGTGCTTTGAGGAAGGGTATCAGAATTATAACACCAGAGAAATCACAGTCACCATGGGCTGTGCTGGAGCCTGTGCAAAAGGAACCTGCACTTCCCTTTGCAGCTGATGTTCCAGCAGAGGTGGCAGATCCTTTCTAGTTTTTATCTTTGAAGTGACTGCCTTCCTGAAGAAATGAAAACATGACCTTTCAGGCATCAGTATACTTCCTCTGGGCTCCAGACCCCAGCTCTAACACTTTTATAGGTTTCCAGCCCTGCAGAGCAAGGAGCACTGTAGAGGTGAAGAAGGTCTGAAGATAACCTCTAAGGTCTTCACCGGGGATCCTCAGGCCACAGGTAAGGAACTGCTGGTTTTAAAGGATTGTGATGGAAAAAGGAAGAGAAAGAGGTTATTTTCTGCAGAAAATGGGCCCTGGAGCAGAGCCAAGCTCTTATGCTTACATAAAAAAAATAAGCAAACAGCAAAAATCCTGCAGGAAGGGGAGGCCACTAACCCAGTGCAGGATCTGAGCCACCAACAGTGCTGACTTCTTCCTCTTTCCTCCAACTGAGGCTTCAGTTTCTGCTGGGTTCCCCTCCTGCTGGGCATCAGCAGGCTGCTATCCCAGCAACGGTGGCACACAAATTGTACCGTGCTCCCTTCCGTTTGCCCTTGCAGTGGGCCCCTGAACTCAGCAGTTCTCTTCAGCCGGGCTACAGGCAGGAGTCTGACCTTCTTGACTGTCCCAGTGCCCCTGAAGACAGAGCAGTGCCCACTGCAGGGCATCAGGGCTGCACAGGTGGCAGCAACTGAAGCAAATGTCTCCTCGTACTGGAACACTCTGAGCATCATTTCCAGCAGGTTTTGGCCCAGGTCAGCTAGCTGGACCCCAAAGGCAGACAACATTCCCAACCAGAAAGCAGTGCTTGGCAGAGCTGATTGATTAGAGCATCCTTACTCCTCTCTATGCAGGCCTGGGTGTTGGTTTTTGCACGATGCTTCTGCTGGGGTCCTCGGAGTGCCGTGGTGGGTTATTGCCTTTACCCTGCCACTTGGGTCTGGAGAGGCTCATCCCTCAACTCTGCACACTGCAAAAGCATTTCTCCAGCTCCTTTGGCTACCTTGCCTGCTCATGCCTCTCATCCATCACTGCTGAGGCATCTGAACAGGCACAAACGGGATGCCCAGACCACTGTCCCCTGCAGCGTCTTTGAGTCTGCCACCAGTGCCCCACATCATGCCAAAACTCCAGGAAAGGCCACTGGGAGAGAGGAGAAAGTCCTTACCTAAAAAGGAGCTCAGTGCAGCTCTACCAGCATTGGCAGCTTCATGCTTAGAGGATTTTCTCACCTGGCAGCACGAGCTGAGGGATGTGGACGGTGTCACCCTCCTGCGCATGGGAGAGAACACGGCTCCCAGTTTGCTTCAGCCCCTGGTTTGCTGGTTATCTGGAGACCACGCGTGACAAGGCCCAGCCTCCAGGGATAACTGATAAAGTAAGACTGGGGGGTGAGAGGGTGGCTGCTGCCCATGGCAGCATGTCACCAATTAGAGATGCCATGCAGAGGCAGGAAGCGTTTGTTTGGTGGAAACCACTCCCAGAACCCTGAGCCTATGGGGAAGGGACAGAACCGCTCCCAGGACCTGGGCTGGAAAGCTGGAATCACGCATACATCAAGGCAAAGATATGACAGCCTCAGACATGGGGACTTGTCCATTCCTTGGTGTCCTCAGGTCAAATCCTCCTGGATTGGTAAATCTCAACTTCAGGAGTGAAGCAGTCACATCTGTGCCTAATTTCTGTTCTGCTGCCTGCAGAGGCTGTGAGTTTCACCAAGGGATGGGGAAGCCTCAAGCCACAGGGGTGCTGCACCAGAGCCTGCACCATCCATGTTGTCACTTCTTCTGCCCTGTTGTCCCCAGGCATCAGCACATACCAACACAAGGGTTGGCAGGGAGCCCAGCTGGAAAGGGCCAGAAGGACTTTCTACCTGCTTGGCTCATCATGATCAGTCACTGGCTTGCTGCCCTGAGCCACAGGCTGCAGACTGGCTCCTGACAGCTCCCTCAGTTTCTATTCCCCAGTCACATTCTTCCTTTCATTTTCCAGAGTTTTCTCTGTGACTATAAATAGTCTTGTGAGGGACTTGTCAGCCCTCGTGGAAGAAGAGGTGGTAATCTCTTCCTGAAGGAAGTGGCCAGGACACCCGATGGATCCCTCTAACCCAAGTGTAAATGACACCAAACAATGTGCCTAGTAGGAAACTGAGGCAGTGAGGGCAGAGGAAGCTGTGAGGAGCAGGACTCCAGAGTGCTTTGTGGAGGGAATACAGCTGCTGCCATCAGTTAATTAATGCTTGGTGAGGGGCTGCCACTGTTAGGGACCCGTGGTGCTCCCAGCTGAGCACTGCTGAGCTCTGGGGCCGCAGGCTTGCCACAAAGCCAGGCAGCATGCTGTGAACAGCCAAGAGTCCCGTTGGGGGTCTACAAGGAATGTTTTAAGTGAGATGATTTACTACTTCTCGTTTGCCAGCTTGGCACTGGAGATGGCTGCCATCCCCTCCAGCGACCCAGAGGTCTGCATTCCAGAAACAAAATCTTGTTCTGAAAAAACTGTCCTTGTCCGCCAGGTGAAGGTACCCACAGGGTGGACTGGAGGTCTGCAGGAAGATCTGCATCCAGCATCTTTACCTTGGCTGGTGTTAGGAGCTGCTGATCCTGCAGTGGCAGGGGTTTTAGCCTTCCACAGAACCTCTCCTCCACACAGGACAGACACAGCTGAGATGACACACTTTTCTCTTGACATTGCCTAATTGGCTTGATTTGTCCATATTAAACATTTACCATCCACAGTTATCTCCTTCATTAGCTATGACACATCATGTTTAACCACATAGCAATATTGCATCAATGCCAGGGCCAGCAGCAAACACTCAGGAAACTTCTGCACAAGGATAACACAGAGACCATGAAAAAGTCTGGGTCTGAATTAAAACTTAAACAAGCCTGGAAATATTTCTGAGCTGGTAGAAAACCTTAGACAAGTGTGCACATCCCCACGCATAGCCTTCATCCCTGCCTCCTTTATTTACACACAGCATAATGGCTTGCCTGTGGACCTGGGCACTTGCAGAGAGGAATGAACACTCATTTGGTTCACAAACCACAGCGTAATTAATTCCCAGCAAAACTTCTGGGCTTCACTCTGTGGCTGTGGAAGTTCAAGGTGCTACCTCGGGTTACCCAGATGCTTCTCCTGCATGCCCAGGGTGCTCAGTCCCACCAGCACAGGCAAGGGATTGGTCTTCAGGGACCAGGGAGAAACCAGGCAGGTGGGAAAGGAAAACCATTTCAGAAATGACAGAAAAATCAAGACGACGAGCATGCCAGGGTCCCTGCCACCCCCAGCCCCACGCTGAAGAAACCTCAGGCCCGTCACTCCCAGGGCTTTTCCTTGAGCGTTTTCTCAGCCTCCTCTCACAAGGATGGACACAATTTCCCAAAAGGCTGTTTTTGAAGTCAATGTTTGCCACCTAGTGGGAAAACAGAGTCTGTGTCTCTCACTTGCCTGCGGAAGGATGCGGCTTGTGGCTATTTTGGCAGTAGTTGGGAGCCACACGCCCCCGTGCCCGTAGTTGGGCAGCGACTACCAGATGGGAGTTCCGAGGAGGAGGGAAATTGGAAGAGGTGGTGCTGGTACAGGTTCCTGCAGGCGGGTCGCCAGGCACTTCGCCGCCAGCCACAGATGCCTGCCTGAGTGTGGATCCCTAGCCCAAGCCCTTGGCGAGGACCCTGGCTGAGCTGCTGCCCAACGAAAGTGGGGAGCTGAAAAGAGTGCTCTGTAGTAGGGGGAAAAGCACCATGTTCTGGATAAATGGTGCCTTTCAGGTCAGCAAACCCCTGGAGATTGGTGTCTTCCAGACTGGCATCCTGCCAGGCATCTCTCTTCCAGGTCAGCATCCTTCTGGGGATCAGTGCCCTCCAGGTCGGCATCTCCAGCACTCCACTGGCAATCAGCACCTTCCAAGTCAGCATCCTCTCTGCCATCAGTGCCTTCCAGGTCAGCATATTTCTAGTGATCAGTACTTTCCAGGTTAGCTTTCCCCACTGGGAATCAGTGCCTTTAAGACCTGCAGATCATCCTGGGGATCAGCCATCTTCCCAGGAGGGGATCCCAGACAAATCTGACACTTTTGGCACCTTACCACCTCCAGATCCATCAGCAACAGAGGTGACTGTGCTGGTGCCAGCGCCTAGAGCTCAGCTCCTCCCACATCTGGTGGGTCTCCCAGTGCAGAACAAAGGCTGGGAGTTGCTTGAATGTGATGTGACCCTGCAAAGACCACACGAGACTCCCAGAGGCACATTTAACTTGTGTCCATCATACTGCAGACAAAGGCCCAGCTGTACAGAGCTCTGTCTGCCCAGTGCCTGCTCCATGGAATCCTGGAAGCATGGGGATCACTGGAGTGCCCCATCTGGTTCAGAAGTTCCTGCATAGGGCTGGGCCATGCTGTCCATAATCTCTACTTGTTTATTCTGCCCATGCAGACAAAGCAGCTGATGTGGCAGTGGATGAAGCGGAGGACAAGGTGCAGCTGGTGGGAGGAGAGCAGGTAGAAAGGCTGCCCAGGGAAGCTCCCAAAGCGTGTCCTGCTCTGTTTTAGTCCCTGCAGCTGGAGGAGAAATGGAGTTCCTGCCATGGAGAAGAGAGGAGATCATCTCCTCTGAGCAAGTGACATGGCAGTACCGAGGAGGTGTTGTCCTCATGTTGCACAGCAGAAAGGTGTGCATGGGGACCACATAGCATGTGTCCCCTAGTGCCAGCACACTGCAGGGCAGGAACACAAAACACTGCGAACTCTTGTTTGGACAACGGGATTATTTGCAGTGCTAGGGAGGAAAAAAAAAAAGGAAAAAGCTAGCAGGAAAATCTTGGGCTGCTGCTGCTGCTGCTGCTTGGAACAGGGAGCAGCCATTTCCCAAGAGCATCATGAGCAGCAGTGCTTGGGCAGAGCTGTGCTGCTGGCTGTTGCCTCCCAGCATCTCTGTGGCCAGGCACTTGGCATTTCCCATCTGTGGAAAAATCAAAAGCATCCTAGAGGCAGGGAAGGGACCAGCCCCAGCAAGCAAAGAAAGAAACAACCCATTTCTGGAGGGAGAAGCTGACAATGCAGCAGCAAGAGATATCTCAGGTCTGTCCCTTCTCCACATCTGGCCTGGCAGGTGATGTCTCCTCTGCTTCAGGAAAGATGGGCAAGGAATTTTCAGGCCTGTGGCAGCTGTAGAGGGAGGCAGATGAAGAAGAGCGAGTATGGGGGATCGCAGGGGTCCCTAAGAGGTTGAATGCTTGGATCTGTAGCAAGTTCCCAGGCAGAGGTATCCACATGCAGGTGAGATGAAAGCCATGGTCAGGGTGAATGCTCAGAACTACATTTTTAGAGCATTTGTGTTGGGATTGCCTGTGTCTCTGGGCATAGTCCCTGCTGTTCCTACTCTCTCAGTGTCTGGGCAATGTGAGATGGAAGCGGCTCCTGAGGGGGATGCAGTCTGTCTGGAGATGCCCCACGTTCTCCCCAGTACTCTCAGGACCTGCTCTGGTGACAATTCAGGTTTTGTCTCCTCGTGTCAGCTGTGATGCCACTTACATGAGGACTGGGTTCATGGGTCATACCCAAGGCTTGTTTCCAAACTCAGTCCTTGCTCTCTGCCCATGGGCCTCTCACCCTTCTTCACAAGCCAGTCCCTGCACAGTGAGCGTCTTTGATGCTTAGGATGGTAACCGAGTGTCCAAACTACCTATCCATATATTCATCTATAAATTCATCTATCCCTTCCTCACTCTGACAACTGATCCACGCATCCATATATACATCTGCCTGTCTCCTTCCCTCAATCCATGCATCCTTCCCTCCCTGCTGAACCACTGTGTATGTGCCCTTTGCTCTCTACATCATCTCATGACATATATAGATGTTTCATGGCCTATGTCTCCCACATTCTGCTGAAACTGCTTTTACTTCTTTCCATGGCTCAAGATTTGGCTGCAGAAGCAGCCATGAGAGGTAAGTTGAGACTGTTTTGCTTCACAGTCCTGTGCAACTCGCCTCCTCCCCTGCAAAATGCGGGCTGATCCTGGCAGTGAGGCAGGGAGAGGAGGAGGCTAGTCCTGAGGGCTAGCTCAGAAATTTGGCAGGGTTGGTGGCAGTCAAACAGCCCAGGCAGTGCTGCACAACCGCCCACAACCAGTGCCCTGCTGCAAATGCTTTTGCCAAAGCTGTAGATTTCCTGAACAAGCCCCTGCCTGAGACATCATCTGGCCACCCTGTGCTGGATGGAGACAATAGACATGGATGTCTCTGTGTGTCAGTGCTGGGGACCTTCCCTGGTGTGTAGCATCGGCTGATGGAAATTTTTTAAACCAAGTATATCCCAGGCCATGTTCTCCTGCACTTTTTTCCTGCTGGGCTTGGGCTGGTCCCTGTTCCATGCCAGGAAGCTGGACCCATCCCTGCCCCATGTGGATGCAGTCCATGGGCTCCTCTGACCTGGCACATTTTTAGCATCTCCAGGCCTGGCTTGTACCAGCTCCCCTGGCGATCTTGGCACAGCATCTGCCCCGGGGAGGGTGGGATATGACAGCAAAGGCAAGTTTGGATGTGCTTCTGCCTACTTGAGGCAGGGTGCGTCCAGGCAGGGCTCCAGCCTGCAGCAGGAAGCCTCCTGCTCACTCAGAGGCTGCGCGAGCCACCAGAGAGCCCAGGCCTTGGAGGAAGTGCCCTGGCCCCACAGTGGGACAGGGAGGTGCCGGCACTGGGACTGGTCTAATGGTCCCTTCCTGTTTTTCTTCTCCATGGCTTGAAGACAAAGTTGATTTTGGCATCTGGATACCTCTCCTTTATTCCAGATTGCTGCTCACCCCAGCCCTCCCCTTGCATCTTCTCTGTCCGCTGGAAAGCCCTGTTTGCCCACATCCAGCACCAGTGCATCCTCTCCTTGGGCAATGGGGAGTGCAGCACTCAGCACCAGGCATCTTTGTTCCCCAAAGCACAGAATTTGCTGCTTCCTTTGGGTCCCCAAGGCCTGTGTGTCACATTTATAGGCTGCTGGGGCAGGGAGCTGAGCCACGGGGCATCCCAGAAGGAAGCTGCAGTGCAGGCAGACAGGACTTTGTGGTGGCACGAAGACCCCCCTGCCTGCTCTTGGTATCTCCAGCTGCCAAATGGATGGCAGGTCATGACTCCTTACATCAGAGGGGAAAGGGGTCACCCTCCAGGGTCATGGGCAGCAGGATGCAGTGATGAGAACCAGATGTGCATCTTCTGCCCTCAAGCTGCCCTGGTCTCCAGAATCGGGTGTCCCAACTGCCTGGCCAGGCAAGCCCCAGCTAAGGAAGGGGACACAAGGCTTGGCACATGGGGACAACAGATCAATGGGGTCCCTAGCCAGCAGCAACAAACTTCTCTATGAAGCATGCCTGGACTTTCTGGAGTTTAAAAGCAGACAGAATACAGGGGCCAGAGCTGCCATCTCCCATTTTCTGACTGCTGTGCTGCAACATCTCAGGCAGGCATCAGCCTCTAAACCAGCACCAGATGCTGGGAAATTACTGAGTTGTTTGCAAACAGTGGAGCCACAGCTATGGGAT
Source organism: Callaeas wilsoni (assembly GCA_013398955.1). Taxonomy (NCBI): domain Eukaryota; kingdom Metazoa; phylum Chordata; class Aves; order Passeriformes; family Callaeidae; genus Callaeas; species Callaeas wilsoni. The sequence goes on from VWPU01010572.1 coordinate 61,387, forward strand.
GTAAATCACCTGCGTTCCACAGCATCTCTGGACAACCACTGCCTTGATGCCTTCCATAGTGGCAGAGGAGTGGGATCTGGTGCTGATAAGAAGAGATTTCCAATGGTAAAGGCTGCCCATGCCATGCTGGGGACTGAGAAGAGACAAGGGTGACCATGACAAGACAAGGGTCACTGTGTGACTCAATAGAATATGTGCTGGTTGGGTTGGATGCTGGGGGCCAGAGCCCAGCAGGTGATGGCAGTGTGATATAGCTGGAGCTGTCAAGCTATGGGATACACTTGGGAGAGGTGATGTGGCTGCTGAGCCTGGAAGTCCAGGCAGGATCTGGCCCCTTACACGTCCCCAGCTTGGTGGCCTGCCTTACCTGCCCTGTGGCGAGCCCTGCTCTGGTCCAAGGATAGTGCCATGCCTGTAGCATACTGCAGAGAGGGCTGACCCCAAGCTCTCATTCAGTGTGTCCGTGCTCATGAGGGACAGTGAGGGGCTGGAACCTCACAAAGCCAAGCATGGAGAGCCCTCATGACCCCACAGCCAGGGCACCCAGTGAGAGCAGCAAGGAGCCTGTGGGTACGCAACACATTGCAAAAAGCACAATCTGCCCCAGTTCCCTCCAACACAGTTCACACAAGGACCCTTTGTGGGTGCCCCAGTCCAGGCTCTCTCTGCATCGTGGGTTCACGGGCAGCCCCAGGACCCAGGTGGGTCCCCACCCTGCACTGGCTCTGCTCCCTGTGCTCCACAAGTTGCTGCTGTCTGAATTTCCACCCAGCTCCATCTGGATCTTGTTGGGCTGCTGGCACTGAGCACTGGGGTCGGGAGGTGCCAACACATGGAAGCTATTAGAGGGGCCGGGTCGAGGTGCTGCAAGGGGGCCACATGCAGAGCGAGGGGGGCTGCGCAGAGGGTCCTGTCTCAGCTGTCACGCTGGTGAGAGCAGGGGAGATGTCCCACACAGCTGCCTGTCTGCATCCTCTTCTGGCATTTAGCCTCAGCATGGGTCTCTCTCAGCCCCTCCAGGCACCTGGGGAGAGGGCTGAAAAGTTTGGGAGGCAGCCCTGCTGCCTGTGCACCTCCCGCAAGGATCATTTCCGAGCTGGCACTCACCCCTCCCTTGGCCCAGTATCATCTGCAAAGGGGTTTTGCCTGGACAGTGCCAATGATAGCATTGGCATATCCCCTTTATTGGCATCGCTGCTCCATCCAGCCACAGCACGGGGGATTGGGGCAGAGGGAAGGAGTGGGGGTGTTCTCTCCGGCCTGCTGGCGGCTGGTGGGTGGTGACAGGCAGGAATCAGCATCCCTTGGTCTGGCACTGCCGCCCGGCACCCCCGGGAGCCTACACCCATGGTCCCCCTCAACACTAGGCAGTGAAGTGGGGCTGGCTCAGTGTCTTATCCCCATTTGTTTAGCAGCACTCGGAGGTGGAGCTGGCCTGTCACCCTGAGCCTGAAGTGACTCCAGCTGGCTCCTGGTGGGCTCAGGCAGTCCAACGCTCCTGAGAGCAGAGCCTCTCTCCTTAGGATCCATCCTGCAACCCCAGTGTGTTAGGGGCTCCGGCAATGTCCACAGCTGTGGGGTGACCCAGGAGGCGTGGGGTCCTTGGGGGCCAGCAGTGGCATCAAGTCCCACGCGTGGGCAAGCGGGTGCAGGGAGCAGGGATCGGCCAGGGCTCACTACAGGATCTGAGCTTCTGCCAAGAGAGAGGACATGGGGTCAAGAGGGACACTGGAGACACTGATCTGCCCCACGTTCTGCACTCCCTGCCCCACATTCCCCCCACTCCCTACCATGCACCCCGACTCACTTGGTAGTGCCTTCAAGTGGGTGGCAGCAACCAAAAAGTTTGGTTTGGTCTTGTCCTTGCCATGTTTCCTCACCCGGAGCCTGGGGATGAGAGCAATGGTGGCTAAAGACCCTAAGCAGCCTCCCTGAGCATCAGGATTGCCCACATTCCCAGTGATCCTGCTCTATGTTTCCATCCAGCTGTGCCCAGCTGTGCCCGGCTCAGCTTAACCTGTCCAATGTGTCAGGTCCAAGGCTACAGCAGGAACTGGTCACCAGATAGAACAGGACTGGGATGGGAAGAGGGACTGACAGCAGAGCCAGAGCATGGCAGGGAGATCCCATGGTGGCAGAATGAGATGGGACCCGGGGACAGGATTACTAGGGAGTAAAGGCACATGGAAGGATGTCTGTGCAGACTCTGCAGAGTGAGACTCCCCAGCAGGAGCCTTTTGGGGGGATATTAGAGGCAGCAGCATCTTGAAGGGATTCAGAGAAAGGTCCCTTGGATCTGGGCTCATTAGAAGGAACCCAGGCAGGCTGGGCAGTACTGGGTATGCTGGGAAGAGGCACTGGTGTGGCGCAGGGGCAAGGGGAGCATAAACCACCCTACAGGGCATCAAGTGTGTTTTGGCAAGGACCCCAGAGTAGGGCTGGGGGGTCACAGGGCACTCCACGCTGAGAGTTCAGGATGGGATGGGGACAGCAATCATACAGCCCCTCCTTCTCAAAACCCAGCCTACCAGATGAGGATGGTGATGACCAGAACAGCAGCCAGGATGAAGAAGGCAAAGATCCCAAGGGACACCAGGACAGCCATCTTCTCCAAGGGGTCACTGTGATCTGGGACAGAGAGACTGTCACAGCTGATGGATGCCACAGTCCCCAGCACCTGGGGGACCCTATGGCAAGCTCCTGGACATTCCAGCAGCCCAGCCACACACAATGCTGTGGGGCAAGAGACCCTTCCCATTGCTCTCAGCCACACACATGGCACTCCCGCCCACCACCCTTAGCTCTACTCACTGATGGGCTCAGGGTTGGGAGCCTGGGAGGGCTCCTCAGCCAGGCTCTCCTGTCTGGCATCTGTAGTGGTTTCTTCACTTGCTGTGGAGGCCAGGTCTGGAAGGACAGAAGGCATGGCAACACTCACCAAAAGCATACAGAATACCCCAGGGACCCACAGAGAGGAGCATGGAAGGGTATCTTTGTGCCCCAGAGGTCCCACCCCAAGGGTGCCACTGAGGTGCTAACTGTGCTTTGGAAGCCCCGCTCTGTCCCAAGCCTGTAGGGGGGCAATCCTCAGATGGCATCAGCACAGCTGTAGACTGACAAGGGGTGGGAGATGTTTTGTCCTCCTGCAGCTCTGCCTCCCAACCTTAAGTGGCCCTGGAGTTGGTTGATATTTGGGGGAATAAGTGCCATGGGGAAGGGACTGAAGAGGGGCAGTTCAGGGTGCTGGAGGGACTTTGGGGAGGGATGGCACAACGTGGTAGGCTGCTGGGGGGCTGCAGCCTGTCCCACTCTCACCTCTGACTGGTGTTGCCCGGGCCTCAGCACTCCACTCGCTCCAATTCCCCGCATCCAGGAAATCCTTGGCACTGACTTGGACCACATGCTCCAGCCCGGAAAAGGCATCCGTGATAACCTCAGACAGATTCACCGTCTCTACCTGTGCCAGGCAGAGGGGAGCTGTGGGGCAGGCAGGGGCATCCCTCACTACCCTCCCTGGCCCTGTGCACACCCCACTCCTATGCTGGCCCTGCCTTTCCTTGCACACTTACCACGGACCAGGAACGGTGAATGACAGGTCGGTACTGGAGCCGAAACCTTAGCTGGAAGTGGGGTTCCTTTGGCCAGGAGGAAGGATACTTCCAGCTCACATGGAGTCGCCGTGGGGCCAGGGGGATGGGCTCTACCACCAAGCCCTCTGGAGGGTCTGGCTTAACTGTGTGAGAGAGGGCAGGAAGCCCTTGTCACCCCACACTGCCGTGCACAGGGGTGTAGGGTTCCCCGCTGTCACCCACGGGTAACTGCCCAGGGATGGACAAACAGTGGGACAGACAGATGGGTGGATGGAGACTCACTGATGGCCTGCATGGTGACATCAAGGAGGCGGTAGTTGAAGCCCAAGGGGTTCACCTCGGTGATGTTCAGGCGGTAGGAGCTCCAGAACTCTGATCTGTGGACGGTGCAGGTGCCGGGGCGGGACGGATCCTGCAGGCACAGCCCCACGTGCCCATTCTTGTTCCTGCACACAGGGAGGCAGGGTGGTGATATGTCCTACCCGCCCACCATGCACAGTTTCCAAGTGCTGCCAAAGAGGTGCCATGGGAGACCCCCATGCCAAGACCCTGGTGGAGGAGGGTCACCCTTCCAGAGTCCGGCATGTCCCCCAGAGAATGACAGAAGGGACCCTCATTCCAGCTCCACACTCTGCCTGGGAAGGTCCTTCCCTGAGGCAAACCCTTCTCCCTGAGGCAAACCCTTCTCTCAGACTCCCGGGGTAGCTGGGAGGTAGCTGGCTCCCTGATGGAGACCCCCAGCTCTTGCTTTGGGATCCCTGCTGAAGACAGCAGCAGAGCCTTTGGGATGGGGGACAGTCCCTAGGGAGCAGGAGCAGGGTGGGAGTCAGTCCTACCTCCGCTTTTCTTCGCCTGTCAGGGATTTCTTCCTGCCATGGAGACAGATGGAAAAGCAGATGATTAGGATGAGGGGGCAGCACAAAGTGAACCCCACTATGACCCAGAGGAGGGACAGGAGTCCACACTGCAAAGCAGCCCTACACTCCCACGTTGACATACACATGTGACAGCGTGGGGAAAAGAGCTAAAACCATGTCCAGCTCTTCTAGTGAACAGCCTGGCAGCAGGGGCTGGAGATCCCAGGGAAAAGAAATAGGACACCCTTCCCTGTCTGAGATTTCCTCACGCAGCAGCAAAGGCACAGAGACACTGATAAAAGCAGCTCCTCAGTGCTGGGCTTCACCTTCCCCCTAAAGCCCCCCAAATCCCTTGCTTCCACACCCCCTCCCTGTGGAGCCCCTGATGCTCCAGTCAGCCCCCTCCCCACCAAGCCCTCAGCTCCTGCAGCTTTCAGCAGGGCTGTGCTTTATGAGCTCCGTTGGACTTCAAAGCCGCCTGCTAATTTGGCTTGCAGGGATAATTAGAAGCAGCAATGTTGTCAGGGCTCCTTTCATCCCAAAGCATGCCGAAGCGCAGTGGCTTGCAGATGACCTGCTTCTCTTTTATTGCCCCTCTGGTGCTGGCACAGCTGTCAGCAGGGAGGGAGCCTGCCTATGCCAGCCTCCCAGTGCTGCTGAGACCCCCACTGAGAGCAAGCAAATCCTTGGTGCTCTGCTCACCCCCAAATAGGACCTGCTCTGGGGTGCAGCACGGTCCTTGGGGCAGGAGGTGAACCCAGGGTGTGTGTGGGATGGCCAGATGGATTTGGTGGTTATCCTTGGCTGTGACCCAGAGCTCACACCATAACATGCCCAATCCATGCCCTGTGGGGATACTTCACCTGTATGTGGTGATATATCTGGTGGGGAGGAAGGTCTCCACACTGGAGGTCCAGGAGCAAGAGAAATTCTCATAGTCAGATGCTCTGCAGGACACAAAGGGGACTCCAGGCAGGTCTGGGGTCCAGGGGAAGCAGCAGTCAGCGAGGAGTCCCCCATCCCTCAGCCCATCCAGCACACAGGGATGCCTGCATCAATACAAAGCCCCCTTTTGGCAAGCCCCTGGCAGGGGTGAAGGCACCACACTCCCCCTAGAACAGCCCAGCTCACAGACATGCTACTCACGCCCCAGACGCAGAGACACAGTGTGCAGGAGGCCACCGTCCTCGCCATGGCAGCTGTATGTTCCCACGGAGGCCAGGCTGGCGCGTGGCAGCACCAGGGATCCCTGCTGGATGACTGAGCCCTCTGGCAGCGCCGTGGCACCTGCTCGTCTCCATTGCACGGGTGAGCTGAGGAGAGACCAGGCAGGCTGCGTTAGAGGACAGGGATGGCAGATCAGCCCAGGCCCACCCTGTAGACCATCCCATTGGATAGATCCCTTGATCTGCATGGAAAAGACTTACCCGGCACTGACACCAGGGCATGACAGGGTCACATCTGTCCCCAGCTGTCCATACTGCAGGCCTGGAGGGACACACATCCCCAGATGGGTGTTAGCACTCCATGCCACCCCAAGCCAGGGCTGGGGGTGCAGGTGGGGAGGCCCTGGGGCTGTACCCCACAGCGGGCACTGGCTATGGGGTCTTGCTTCATGCAGGTACCACCACAGGGGACTAGTAAGGACTGGTCCCAACTGGGGCTAGGCAATGAGGAGATACACAGGTTGGCCATCGCTGTAGGGTGTAGGGCTGTGTTTCATGTGGCCCTGGTAGGTCTGTTCCTGTGTGGGGGAAATGGGGTGCCCTCAGAGTCCTCATGCCTGGGACATGTGGGGGGAGGGATGCTGTATGGGGGGCTTGGTGGGGGTCTTACCTTCCTCTCCCCAGTCTTCAGGAATGGCAAAGGAGGCTGATGCCAGGGCTGCTGCGAGGAACACCATCACCCTGCCCAGGCCTGGGATGGAACTGCGCATCTGGAGGAGGCAGAGAAGGGGAGGAGAGAGAGTTATTCCCTGCAACGGGGCAGCTGATATGGTCCACAGCCCACAGCATTCCTGCAGGGGCATGGATCCTGCATCTCTCATCTCATCTCATCTCATCTCATCTCATCTCATCTCATCTCATCTCATCCTCATCCTCATCCTCATCCTCATCCTCATCCTCATCCTCATCCTCATCCTCATCCTGCTGGGGACAGAAAAGGGACTGAATCCCAGTACCCCAGCTGGGACATCTGGCAGTGTCTGTGCCACAGTCACAGCTGGTTCCTGGCTGCCAAGGAGTCCCTATGCCTGGAGCGGGGATGCAGAGGGCAAACATTGACCAGGAGCTTGCGGCTGTGTGGGTTGGTGGGATTAAGGGTTCTTTGCCATTGCAATCCTGTGCTGGGAGCCTTGGCTGGCTCCCAGCCTGAGGGTGATCCAGAGATCTGTGCATTTGCAGATGTGGTGGGAAGGGACCAAGGAGAAATTCCGGCCTGTATTTACATGGCAGGTGACAGCAATCATATCTGAACAGGCTCACAGAGCCACGGAGAGCAGGGCTGTGGTAGTTCAGGTTGTACCAAGCCTCACATCACTGCCCATGCTTGCACCCACTGTGAGGCTTGTCCAGGTAAGTCTCTATTTGTGGGAGAATGGCCCTGAAATCCCTTCCTCCCACTCAGTGATCACCAGTAGGTCTGGAGTGTGAGGGGCAGGGGATGCAGAGTCAGGGATGTGCACCCAGCTCTTCATGGGTCAACCCCTGCCACAGACTGGAGTCTCCTGCCAGCATCACCCTTTCCATCTCAACCTACACCACTGTGGACACACCAGCCACTGTCACCCTGGCCAACACAGCCAGCGTTGCCCTGTCCTGCCCTACCACCATCACCCTGTCCACCACAGCCAGTGCTCTACGATATCCTCCCCAGCCAGCACCCTTTCTGTGCCAGCCAGCACTACCCTAAAGCATCTGGGCCCACCTGCAGAGTCCTGCATCAGCAGGACATACCAGCCAGTGTCACCCTGTCCATCCCGGCCACGTCACCCTGTCTGTGCCAGCCAGCATCACCCCAGGGCATCCGTCCTGGCCAGTGTCACACTATCCCTGTCAGCAGCACCACACTGTCTCTGTCAGTCAGAAATGAATCATTTCTCCCTCGAAGACCTCTCCTCACAACTGGACAGGCCGGTTTATTTACACACACACACTGTTGGGCTCTGCTCCCAGCTGCAGGCAGGGGCTGAGGGAACATAAGGCAGTGAGCTCCCTGTCAGCCCCAAGAACAGGCATAAATCTGTAGGCATAAATCTGCGTCCCCCTGGGTTCAACAGCTGAGAGACTGGAGGGAGGGATGCTCCAGCCCAGCAAAGGCACCCCAGAGCAGCAGCCAGTTCCCCTCCTGTGGTTGACTGCCCATGGCCACAGACCAAACCGCCTGGCAAAGGAAACAAGAGCTACAAGGCAATCTGCTGCAGGGGGGAAGGCGTGCGGCACCCCACATCAACCCTGTTCTGAACATGCCAGGCAGCCTCAAACACAAGCCCCAAACGTAAATAATTTCATGAGACTGTCATAAGCTTTTCCTATCAAACCACTCTAGAAATGTTCCCAAAAAATACCAGTTAAAAGGTCTCTGCCAAAACTATGCTGGTAAGTAACTGGGAACATTTGGCCTGAAAGTAAAATATTTTGGTGATGGAAAAAAAAAAAAAGAAGACAAAAATGAGTATATTTTGTCTTAAAAGCAGCAACCAAAAATAACTCCAACAACCACGTGGGCCAGAGTGAACGAAGAGTTCTGGGCAGGGGGGAAGGGGAGTGGGTGTATGTGTGTGTGTGTCAGGAAGAAGAGAGAGTGTGTTAATATATATAGAGAAAAACAGCTTTAAAATAAAATAATTTCTTCTCCTGACCACCCTGGTTTTTCATTCAAACACTGCAGAGAGTATCCAACACATCTCCACACTGACCCTAGTGGTTACGTCTAGTTAGGGACCACTAACCTAGACCCTAACCCTGACCTAACTCTAACCCTAAACCTAACCCTAACACTGCTCATCCTGCCGGCCAGTCCACATCTTCCACCCTTCATCACGCTCTGTCCCAGGGTCCTCCCAGAGCTCCCCATCCTCACCCCAGCACCCCATGAGCTCCCCTGCCTCAGAAGGGCACCCCTGCCAGCACAGTGTGGGAAGGCGGCACAAAGCCCCTCCAGACACACGTTAACTCAGTAAATGACCCACATGAGAACTGCCAAAACCTATCCCTGGGGACTGAGCATCACTGCAGAGAGAAGAAGCAGGGCAAGCCTTTCCTTGCCTGCCCAAAGGCCACAAACAAAAAGGGGAAGAGCCACAGAGCTGGAGAATACCCAGAGCTCTTGTCTGCCCCAGGTGCAGAAGCAGGGCAGGGGGCCAGATCCTGCAAGACAGCCTGCCCAGAAAAGGATCCCCTTATTTTCTGCCACAAAACTCCCTGGCCAAGGGATAAACAGGCATGCAAACGAACACAAGCATGTGAGTGGCCAGGCCTACCTTCCTTGGTGGCTCCACACCCCCACAGATGGGCACACGGGCAGAGAAAACATCCCTTGATGCTTGCACCAGCAGTGACACATTCTGGGGACATAGAGTCCCGGCACAGTGGTCCTGGAGCCGAGCCGGGACAGAGGGAACAATCAGAGCTTTTCTTCCTCCCTTCATGCTAATCCTGGCTGGAGAGACGCCTGCCGCCAGCCCAAGGCTGGGTGACATCCCGTTGCCAGGGCCAGGGTAGAGGGACCCAGCTCAGCTTGGGGCTGTGGTTTGGTCCTGCTTGGAAGGGCAGCAGTGCTGGACTGTGCTCCCTCAGCACGGGATGCTCTTGTCACTGGCATGGCCAGAGTGACCAGACACGCTGTGGCACCCGTGGATGTGAGCCAGAAATGCAAGGTGTCACTCTCCAGCCCTCTCTGATCCTGCTGTTCTGCTGGGCACCTTTTGAGCTCATGCAAAAGTTTTTGGGCAGTGGTGGTGAGAAATCCTGACATTAGCCCCTTCCTGCATGCAAACTGAAGTGCTGTAAGCCCAAACTCCCCTCAAAATCATGGCCATGTGCACCGGCACCAATGTCCACGTCGGGTGTGACAGTTCCCTCGGCACAGCTGCTCTGTGCCATGCCCTGCTGTGGCCTGGCAAAGCCCAGCACAGATTCCTGGGGGAAGCCAACTTTCCATTGTGCTCAGTGCTTTGAAAGACATTGGGTTTTGTTTTCTTCGTGTTTTTTTTTTGTTTTGCTTCATTTGAAGTTGCTCTTCAAAGCAAATGGGCCGCACACATAGCTGAGATGGTGGGGACAGGGACAGAAGCAGATGACACTGTGCCTCAGGGCTGCAGATGGCAGCGTGGAGACGTGGGATGCTCCCCACCGAGCACAGAAACCTGGGGTGCCTCCTAACCTCTTCCTAGGGTGGTTGGGGGCTGCCTTGCTGCAACACAAATACGGCAAATAATCCAAGAGCACTTGGCAACTCTGCCGGCCCTGTGCCAGGCCCTGATGGAGTCACCCACCTGCAAAAAGCAATGGGCAAAGGTCCAGAGCTGGCTCTAATGCCCTAGAGGTGGCATCACTCTGAGCATCCCCTGAGCTGAGGGAGCATCCCTGGCCCTGTGCTACAAACCGTCCTCTCTGCCAGTGACTGCTGTAGGGAACACATCCTATGTTGAAATGCGGCATTTCAAAGCAGCAGGAATTCCCTTCTCCTTGTTTCCCTGCAGTGTTGGGAGCAGTGCCTTGCTAATCCCTCTGCTCCCGGCAGGCCTGCAGAAGCACCATGCCTCGCTCTGAGGAGCCATGGCATGGTCTGAGTACGTCCCTGTGGCTGCCGATCTGCTCAGGGACCTGGAATCACCCCATCCCTGCAGCACTGGTGACTTTCATCACGGCTGCACGAACACGTGCCTGTGAGGTGGAGGATCATCAGCTCCACTGCTGGATGGTCCATGGCAACAGCCACCCCGTCCCCTAAATGCTGCTGGCACCCTCCCTGGGTGCCCAGAGAAAGCCCAGCAGTGGGTGCTGGAGGGAAGCATGTCCCCCACCACCTCCAGGGCCACCAGGGCCATGCACAATCTCCAGGACTACCAGCAGCACCTGAGGCAATACCTTGCCCACCTTGGGCACTGCGGGGGTGATGCTCTGCGCACTGCCCACAATCCCCCCCCAGTGCCTTGGGGACCTCAAAAAGGGCTGTTTTCCTCTTCACCGCTTCGGTGGGGTGCTTGGGCGCCCATGTCTGCTGTGGGGGGGTACCATGCCATGCTGGGTTGTGCCAGAACACACATATGCACAGCTGCAGCCAGCTGCATATGCACACTGGAATTACCCCAGTTAAACCAGTAAAACCAGTTGGAGTCTTTCCCTGTGAGGCCAATGCAGTCCATTAAGACTTGTGCACAGTGTGAACATTAGACTAAACCCAGTATAGTCCCGATGCGGGGCTTAACTCAGGGCAACCCAAATATGGGATTGTACCCCACACAACCCAGAAGGAGAATTCAATTCCACTCAGTGCAGGAGGAGAATTAAATCCAATGTAGTCTAAATGTGTGGTTAAACTAGCCCAGCCCAAGAGTGGGGCTAAATCCAGCTCAGGCAAAATGCGAGGCTCGACCTAGCACAGGTCAAACATGGTTATGCCATCCTAATGTGGGGTTAAACTTGGCACAGCTCAGGAGTGGGGTTAACCCACAGCTCAGCTCAAATACAGGGTTAACCTCAGCACAGCCCAGTCATGGGGTTACACAGTCCAAATGTGGGGCTAAACCAAAGGCAACCCCGGAGTGGGGTTAACCCCAGCTCAGCCCAAACACAGGGATAACCCAGCGGCGTCCAGGGAACCAGTTATTTCCACAGCCAGATACAATGCACATCTCCATTCAAACTAGACCAACCCCCTCCAACATCTACTGGTGATACCCAGCTGACCACAGCCCCACTGGTGTCAAAAGCCAAGCCCAAATCCCTCCGTAACCTGAGGGTCACCTCTCTCCTTTGTGGAGCCAGCAGCTGCCAGCAGTTCCTGGTGCTTGGGGCTGGGGGGCCCCTACACACCTCGGCATGCCAGCAGCACCATGGAGGTCAGGCTCTGCTCTTGCCCCAGCCGGGAAACTCCCACCCCAACGCCCTGATTTCCGCTCTCTGCTGCTCCATCCCGCGGGAAGAAGTCTCTGGCTCCCGGTGCTAACTGGAGGCATCGGCAAGGGCCAAAACAGCGAGGGCTCTGTTAGCAGCCAGCAGCCCTGACACTGTGCCAGCTGGCAGCGTTTGCATTCCGAGGGGGGAGAGAAGGGGCGCCCCCCTCTCCATCCCCATCCCCACACTCCTCTCTCTGAAGCCACGTGCCAGAGACATTCCTAAAAATAATCTCCCGGCTGTAAAGAAACCTACCAGCGCTGTAGCTGTAATGCTGGTGGGTTTCTTTACAGCTAGGAGATTATTTTTAGGGTGGAGGCATGGAAGTTGGTGGGAGGGGGTGCTGCATCCCCACTGTCCTTGGCACATAGTTACAGGACAGGGATGGGCACAGGGCTGGATCTGGGGACACGGGTGGGACCTGCCAGCAGAGAGTTGGGCCACCCTGTGATTACAGAAGGGTGGGAAAGGCTTTTCCTGTCCCAGGAACATTTTGGGATTTGGGACATTTTTCTGCTCCTGAGCTCAGCCCAGGCTGGCAGAGAATTAAGTGAACACGCAGCTCCCAGTACGGTGGAGCAGCCGGGTACCAGCCTGCAGCCTGCCTCCCCCAGGACCATCTGCATCTCCCAGAACAAAGTTCCCGCATAAGCTGGCCCTGGAGCTGACACAAGAGCGCATGCATCCATAAATGTAGGGGACAGACATACACGTACATACCTGTGAATGCCCCAGGCACACCCACCTCCCTCTGATGCTTCTGATGAACTCCAGCCTGGGATTGGGAACTCTGACCAGGAGTGGGGCCCCACAGCATCCCCCATACGCGATGCTCCCCCTTCCCTCCCCCTGCTCCAAAGCTGGCCAGAGCCCAGGAGCCATCAGGCTCAGCTCCATCCCTGAGGCACGAAGGCGAACGGGTCAGCCAAAACGCAGCAGGGCCAAAATAAACAGCTCACCTTACACAAATGCTCCCCCAGCTAGCAATTTGCTGTCACTCCTTTTGCAAAACAAAATCCCTTTTGGGCAAGAGAGGGATTTCAGGAGTCATTAAGGACCACCTGGGCAGCCAAATAAAGGCATCACCAAGGGGTGGCCCAAATAAAGCCACCACCAAAGGGTATCCCGTTAACCTTTTGTACACCACCAGCAGTGTCCCTGTGGGAGAGGGGCAGGGGGATGGAAATTGCAGACCCCCGACAATGTGTGATGTGAGGACAATGGTGCCAATCTCCTTCACCTGGTGGGATAACCATGACCTGTCTTCTCCAAGCTTGGAGTCAACCCTACCTGCTTTCACAGAATCATTGAATAATTAAGGTTGGAACAGACCTCTAAGATCATAGAATTTCCTACGTGGAGGTGGCTCAGGGGAGGCAGCTGGTTGCAAGGCACATGGCAGGAACAGAGGCTGGGAAAACACCTCACTGGGGGCAGCATCCATGCCCCCACACCACATTTCTTGCCAAGCCAATCAGATGGCAGTCCCCAAGCCAAAAGGAGATGGCAACGTGGCAAAAAGTGGGAAGAAGGGGAAAAGTTGGGGGCTGTAGTACAGGGCCAGGGGATGGGGGCTGAGACCTGCCTAAGTTGAGAAGGTTGGAAAAACACCGTCCGGCTCATTTTTTGCTAGGGGAAAAAAACCCAGCCAAGTTCTGAAAGATTAAGTGTGATTGAATCCAAGAGGGGGAAAGCAGAGCCATGCAGTGAGTGTGCTGACACATCTCCTTCCCCAGTGCTGGAGAGAAGCCCCAGCCCCACTCGGGGCCAGCTCTGTTTACAGCCTCCTATTGTCTCTCTCTTTTCATTTGGATTCCCCCCCTCCAATGTTATAGTTCAGAGTAAACAAAGCAAGCAGCCTCTCACTCCAAACATTTCAGCCATCCCAAACTTTCTCTGGAGGGGGGCTGCCCGTGGAATTTTCCTCATCCAAAAGAATTTCGAAATGTTCCCGTTGCAGCCTTCTCTGACTGGAGGCCAAGACAGTTCCAAAATTCTTCACAAAATGCTTGAGCTGTCCTGTGCACTGCCACAGCTCCGGCTGTGCCCCAAAGGGCCCCCCATGCACAGCGAGATCCTCTGGCCTGGCCAGAGGGGGACAGAGGTACATCCCAGCCTGCATAATTCCCCACAGCTCATCCCATTCACCTGAAGTGAGACAGCAGGCCTTGGTGAGGCTGGATCCTACCTTTCTATTTTAAGTTGCCACTTCAGTTCTTACTGCTCCAAGTCAGCAGTGCTGGTGCAAAGCACTTGGGTGCACTGGGGGGTATGTGTGGCAATGCACCCCAGGAAAACACAGTACTTCTCCTCTCAGGCAGCCTCGCCATAGCACGAGGCAGAAGGGAGAAGGTGCAGTGGGTGCCAGGGCTCCTCCCAGGAGCAGTCAGTGGCACCTCGAGCACCAGGAGCATGGTTTGCAGCAGTGCTGCCTCCTCGGTGCTGCTGGGTCACCGCACGAGCAGGCGGACAAGGAAGGGATGGTGTGCTGCATACATCCCCCAGGATGGAGTGGGGGCACAGCACTGTGCCCTGCACACCCCTGGCAGATGGCGTGTGGAAGGGAGGATGAAATGTACGCCAGGATGAGCCAAGTGGCGAGTGCCACCTAAGTGTGCTGCTGCTCCTTGGCACACATCATGCTGTCAGGGTATGCACCCTGGTCCCAGAAGAGGTGGGACCCCAGTGAGGTCAAGCAGAGACCCCCAACAGCTCTCTTGGCTCTGGTTAAGTACAGATATGAGGTGAAACCCATGAGACTCTGGCATACGGGTGCCAGCACTGCTCAGCCCACTGGTAATGGGGCCATCGGTAGATCAGGTATCTATCAGGTAGATCTTGAAACAACTGGAAGGAGAAGAGCCCAGCTAAAAAGCCCCACAAAAAGCCAACAGTCACAGGAAGAAGCACCTAAAGCTCAGTCCAGCGTGGATTTGGATGTCAGTGCAAGCCATTGGAGTGGCCTGGCATGCTGATGTCCCTTGTCTGCTCTCCAGAACAGCCCCTGAATGGGTGTCACTGGGTAGGTGGTCCTGCAGCCCAAAACACACCCCAACATGCTGGGGAACCTCCACATCCTCCCGCCCTGGACACACACAGATTTTGGGGACTGCAACCCCTTGGAGTCATGCTGTCACCCCAGGAAGGCAAAACATTGCTGGTACCTGCTGCATCTCCCACCCACAGCATCCCACCCCGGTGGCCACAGAGCCCTGTGCCACCACAGGAGCACTGGCAGGGGGGAGATACCTCAGCTCCACGCCGGGCTGGAATCTTGCTGTGAGACAGGGCTCTGCCGGGTGCCCCTGCTGCCTCTGCACCATCTCCCTGCGCCGCCTCGCTGGGTTCTCCTCCTCCACCGAGGTTGCTCAGTGGTTTGGCGTGGGAGCGGTCCTACCCCCCCACCCCCAGCAGCCCCCTCCCCTATAAAGGGGCCAGGCAGCGGCTGTGTGGGGAGCAGAGCCCCCGACACAGCAGATGGGGTCTGTAAAGTGAGGGTCCCCCAGGTGTGTTTGCCTTGGCCGGGGCTCAAGCCCGTCCAATTAGAGCTATAGAAAACATATCTTACAAAAAAACGAGGGGGGAAAAATAATCCTCTCCCCTGTGCTGGGGCCCAGGGTTTGGCCGGGGTTTCTCGGCAGGCCAAGCACAGGCGATGCAGGCTCTGCTGGCAGCAGCCCGGGGAGGGCGGGATGTTTGTGGATATTAAAATGCAGTCGTAAAGTAGAAGAAAAGGGCAGCCTTGTTTCAGAACGAGTCTCCGAGGCTTTCCCCTCTCCCGTCATGCTCGGCACCTGGCCGGCGGCACGAGCAGCTCCCCCTTCCCACAGCCACCCCCAGCTCACCCAAGGGCTGAGCTGCTGTCAGCGAGACCCCAGCCCTCATGCAGTGAAACTCATTGTCTTCAGGAGCAAGCAAATTTGGGAGGGTCCCCCTCTACAGCTACCCATATTGGGTCAACGTTAGAGCTGGGCTTCTGTAAAACCCACCCCTGCACATCCCTTCCTCGACACCCCCACAGCTCCCTGCTTTCTCTTGTCCACTGCCCTGCCTGCATGGAGCCAAGGCTGCCTGGCCCCAGCTGCTTGGCAGCAGCCACATGGCAACACCACCAGTACTCCACTGGTTGGCCTCTCCCTGCCTCCCTGCTGGAAGTAAAATAAGCTGGATGGTCTTTTGGTCAAGGCTTAAAATTATTCACAGGCACCCAACACTCTGTGCCCACGCAAAATAAGGGGGACATGGCAGGGTCCCATGGGGCTGCCCCCATTCCCAGGGACCCCACAAACCTCTGGAGAAGCCCTCTCCTTGGGACATCTCCCCAAATCCATCCCTGAAGCAGGATACTGCCTCTCTGCAGCATCGCCTCTGCCTCGATGCTGCCATGTCCAGCTCTGGAAAGTCACAGCAGGAGGCTGGGAAGCAGTTGCAGGCATCAGCTCAGCAAGGGTGGCCCCATCCTGGCCCACCTGCTCAGCTGGAGATGCCCAGCGCACATCTGGCTTCACCATTGCCTTCTGCCCCCCTTCTCAGCTTAGTAAGGAGGGGACTCTGGGCTGCGAGCCTGGAAGCCCACCCCATCCATCCCTGCCCCCATCCCTCTCCCTTTGTCCTCTGCAGGCTCTCCAAGCCCCCGTCCCCCTGCCCCACAGGGACCCGAGGCACATCCCATCCCCAGCCACGGCCCAAATGACTAACAGCCCGGCAAGGGAACCGGGTGCCGTCGGGGCGAGCAGGGCCTGTCCCTTGGCCGCGCTCCCTCCCCGCAGCGGTGAAATCACGTCTGGAGAAAGCCCGGGGAGTGAGGCGCCGGGGGCCCCCCCGCTGCTTCCAGCGAGGATGCTCGCTCCCCGCCTGCTGGCCGGCCGCCCCCGCTCTGCAAACCCCACGTCCCAACAAAGGGGTGCTCCAGGCGTGCAGCCTGCAGCAGAGCCTCATACCTCATCTCCTCCTCCTCCTCCTCCTCCTCCTCCTCCTCGCTCCGGATCCCATAGCAGCATCCCAGCTGTGGAAGTGGCTGTGAGATGCGGAAACGCAGCAGCGAGCCCCAGATGCTCGTAAAAGCGCTCCCGGGGAGTGGGTAGGAACCTCTGATCTCCCTCTAACTTCTGTAAACCCGCCAGAGGATGGGGGGCAATTGGGGGGTGGAAGGGGTACCCCTCTTGCTGACACACCATCCCCCCACGGCAGAGCAAGCTGGCTCATGGAAGGAGCTGGTGGCTCGGGCTGCCTGGAACCAGCCCTGGGCAGCACCAGAGGGGACAGTGAGGGACGGGCCACCAGCACTCGACCTCGACCTGGCACGCGGCACGTGCCGGCTACGACGGGGGGTGACTAATGCGGCTCTTTAAACGCCTCTGCCGGCACGGGAGCGTGGCTCCGGGTTAGGGTTTAATTATCTGCCTTCCTCCGCAGCCCATGCTCTCCGCTCCCTGAACCGCCACAGGGACCCCGGGAATGTCGTCCATCCCCCCCGGCCGGGGCTGCTGGCATGGAGCGAGCAGGGCTGCGGCGGGGAGCTGGCTGGGAGCACGCCGAGGCTGCAGCTGGGGGCTATAAAAAGCACGGCTGTGGTATGCAGCGAGGCACTGAGAGGGGAATAAAATAAAATCAGGTGGTGGATGAGTCGGGTGCTTGCTTCTGCACCAAGCCTGGCGACGGTGCTGCTCCCCATCATCCCTTCCCTGCTCCCTGCCCGGCTGACAGCCCGGTGAGGCTGTGGCAGAGAGGAGAGCTGGGATTTGGCAAAAGGTGGAAGACGCAGGGTTGGGTTAACAGGGAGTGGAGGAGGGTCAAGGCTGGGGAAACAATCGCTGGCTCTGGTACATGGGCTCCTGCCCGGGATGGAAGCACTGCAGCCACCCCTTGCCCAGCTTAGAGACGCCAGATCCGAGCACTCAAGTCTTCTGGCAGCTGGTACCGGAGGACTGACCGTGTGCTGATTGACGGCCAGAGCTGCCT
Source organism: Callaeas wilsoni (assembly GCA_013398955.1). NCBI lineage: Eukaryota > Metazoa > Chordata > Aves > Passeriformes > Callaeidae > Callaeas > Callaeas wilsoni. Next base: position 78,916 of record VWPU01010572.1, read on the forward strand.
TTGCCAGGAGGAAACCCACCATCTCCCAGCACCCGGATCCTCGAGGGGACCTCATCCAGAGGGGACAGTAACGCTGTAAGCTCGGTACAGAGAGGGCTCCCCTCAGGCCGGCAGGAGCTCCTTGCTCAGGGACGCGCTGTGTTTGCACAAGTCTGAGCAGGGGAAGGTCAGATTAATTTTAAACCTGAATAAACAAGGAGAGAAGGCAATGCCAGAGCTTGCCCTTCCCAGTAGGGATGCCCAGCAGCAGTGCACAGCACCCGCAGCACAGCTCTGCCCTTCCCAGGGGTTCACATCCCCCTAAGAGAGCTGGAACAGACCCACAACCGGGGGCCTCCTTTTTCCACAAGGAGCTCCCAGCTGAGTCAGTGTTGGCAGCAGGGAGAGCAGCTCCTGCTTGATTTTGCAAGATTCCTCTGGTCTTCACAGGGAAGCACCCACCCTGGGACCCCCATCCCACTGGGAACAGCACCAGGGCTTGCCTGTTCCCTGGCCACAATGCACAATGCGGTCTTGGGAATGAACAGGGAGGAGAAAAGAAAATAGTAAAATTGTTTGTAGGTCAAGAGGAAAATGGAAAAAAATAAAGTTTGTGTTTTTCATGCCAAAAGGAAAATGAAAACCAAAACATTTTGTTCTAAATGATAGGCCTTGTTTAGTTTTCAGTGGTTTTACTTTTTAAAAAAGGTTTGAGTTAAATCGAGCTAAATTTGTCTTCCAAACATTACCTTGGGGCAGGGAATAAAATAAATTGGAAAAAAAGAAGGAAAAAAAATCAAAACATCTCATTTGGAAAATGTCAAGAGCAAAACGCCACGGCTTTTCCAGCCTGGGAGAACCGCAGCCGGGCGCTGAACCCAGCCTCAGTTCACAACTTGCAACGGCCCCCCCGAAGCAACTTCTTTTTTCTGGAAAATAAACCAACTACTGTGCCAATTGATGGCTGGCATGGCTTGTGCTCTGGTGCCTGGCTTCCATCAGGGATGTACCCACTGCCCATGCCGGCCCCTAGGACCTGCTGGAGCGTGGAGAGACACTGTTACAATCAGCGGCCATGTGCATGAGCTGAATCTGAGCTCAGCTGCTCTCCAAAACTTCTCTTTAAATGTCTTTTCTATTAGGTCAGCATTCCTGCATCGCCCAGGGAAGGTGGTTACGGCCGGCAGCCCGGCACACAGGCTCCTCGGTGCTTGCTGCTGGCTCTCCGACAGCAAGCAGCCTGCCCACGCTATTAAATTACTGAGAAAAATGGATCGTTTCACCAAAAATTAGGTGCAGGAACCTCTCACACAGTGGCAAGGCGAGCTGGTAATTGGAAATTCATAGAGCTGGCCGCAAATGCAGCCTCTGGCTCCACCCTCCTCTGGTTGTGGTGAGGTATGGTAGAGAGGCATTTGCTGCCATCCCTGAAACGCTGCCACTGATGGAGATGCAGCAGCCACATCGCCAGCAGCAATGTGAGGTCCCCCGCATACCCTAGGAGGGTTAAATGCTGCTGCACAGTCCCTCTGCCCTTGATAGGTGGGGAAAATAAGTGCAAAAAGCTCTCAGAGACCTTTCCAGGCACTGGAGGAAGAAAGTTCTCCATGCATGGCTCACCATCAAGCACCCTACTGGGGACAGTTCTCATGGGGACATAAGTTTGGGGATGCAGCAGGACACGCTGCCCCAGCACCATCCCATTCTTACAGCAGCATCCCAGGGGTGCTTCTCCACAGACCTTGCCTTGCTCAAGTCCTTCATCTATCCATCCATCCATCCCAGGCACAGCATGAGCACCACTGCTGCTCCATCTGAGCTCGGGCATCTCACCATGCTCCCAGACCACTCCAAGTTCAAGCCTCAGTGCCCTGCTTAGCAGAGCCCTCTGAGGCATCTCCAGGGCAAACCACTCAGCTTCAGGACCTGCCAGAGAACCCAATGCATATCTGCAGCCTCCAGTGGGGAAGGAGGAATGTGGATGTGCAGCAGATCAAGAGCTGTGTCAACAAGACATTCTGAGAGACCAGTCCCTCACACTGACGGCTCCCTGTGCCAGCACAGGAAATGGAGGTACTCATCTTCCTCGCTATGTACACTGTTTTTTGGATGCTGGGGTGCAAAGACTGTGGGCACAGTCCCAGCTGGAGAGGGGAAATGGAGCTGGGCACAGGATCAGGGAGGCCAGAGAAAACGGACGCCTCCCCTGGCACAGCCATGCTCCAGCCATGAAGCTGCAAAACTCAAAGCCAGGATGGGGTGGAGCAGCCTCAAAGGAGCCATGAAACAGCCCAGCGGGAGCCTTGCAGGAGCTAAAAAAATCAAAAGCAGCCACAAAACTGAGGAACCCCCGGGGTTGCGTGTTGGCCCTTGCAAGACAAGGATGGAGCAATAGCTGGTTGGGTCCACCAGCTCCTCCTAAGCATTGAGGCCTCAGGCAAAACTCATGGAAAGCAAAGACTCCTGCAGACCTCCCCAGCAGCCGGGGGCTGGCCCTGGCCCTGGCCCTGCGAGGAAGTCTGGGGAGGTGCCAGCTGGCCTGGGCACCCTGCGTGACAGCGGCTTTCGCAAAACCAAGCCGGGCCACTGTGGCCAGGCCATCCCTGGAGACATTTGCAGGGCTGTTGCAGCACAGCTGTTGTGAGCTCTGTCGCAACACTGGCACAGCACTGGGCTGGACCACAAAGAAGACCCTTCACGACAGCCCTTTCTGGTTCTGCCTATCTATTTTATGCAGGAAGGTAAGGCCTGAACCGCGCCTTTCATGATGTTACTGAAATCAAAAGGCACTGATGCCCTTGCCAACCTTCATCAAAAAGGGGCAATGTGCCTATGGGACTATTGGTCTGGCCAGGATGAAAGCCTTCTGTCCCAAAGGAAGGGGATGGTGAAAGCACAGGAAGGCGAAGGAAACAGCTGGACAGGCACAGCCACGCCAGCCCAGGGGCTCCAGGGATGCTGTGCCAGGCCCACTGCCTCCCATGTGCTCTTCTGTGAGGACATCCACACCCCTCAGGCTGCCAGCAGCATGGCAGCCAGCAGCACCGAGCCCTGTCTGGAACTCCCCAAGGTGGGACGACACTTAGCTACAGCTGAGCACAACACTCCTCAAAGTCAATGAGTCAGAAGACCCTCCCCAAACAGCTGCAGAGATAATGGTCCACCAAAGCTGGAAGCTTCTTCCTTCCCTTCTTCCCCTCAGTGTGTCGTCACCACTGGCTTCTCAGCAAGGGTTGCCATGCCTTGTTTTCAGTTTGGGAGGTGAAATAAACCAGAATATGCCCAAATGATTTTCTTTCCACCATCAGGATTTCATTAGATGATGGAGCCCTGAACTCTTCCACCTCTCCCTATACAGCAGTCTCTGTGGGTCCATAACAATTTTCATTAGGCAGTTTCTATTTTGGCCGTCTCAATACTGAGAGGAATGGACCAGAGCTGAGCAGCCTCTGGGGAACCCCAGGCTGATTTCCAAAGTGCTTTCAGCATCCTCCCTTCTCCTGGTCAACGCAGTATTGCCTGCATGCAGGCCATCGCCACCTGCATGGCCCAGCCATATGTCTGACCATGTCAGATCTCCTGAGGTCCCTCCAGCCTCCTTGTCCTCTCCAAAAGCATCTTAGGAAACATGTACAAGCAGGTGGACATGATCTTCCCCTGCCCAGACTCTTCCAAAATTCCTCAAAAGCCTTTTCAGCAACAACCAATACCTGCTGGAGCAAGCCCAAGCTGTGCTGATCAGATGTGACCAATGTGACCACAGCGAGCAGTCCTGGTAAGATGGAGGCAAATCAGGTCCTGACAGATTTCTTGTCACTCTTCTCCTGGATGTCCCCCGGGGCCGGACCAGAGTAGGAGGAGGTATTTGTCAGCTTTTTTTTGGCCACGTCCCAGACTTGTACCACTAGAGAAGAAGGAACTGCACCTTCCAGCCCAGCCATCCACCTGTACCAGAGAGCTCGGCAGATGCTCCAGGGGCTGCGGGTGCTGTGACCTTTCAAAAGTGCTCAAAGCTCACCCCATCTCACTCCCATGCCAGGGTGACTCAGAGACGTGGGAAGCAGCCAAACTTGAGAGATAATTCCTATTTACACACTGATCCCTGACACTGCAAACCTGCTACTAAACTCCAGAGGAATTTTCCTTTTTCCATGGAAATGGTCCATGGGAATCTGACTGTTGGAGAAGACTCAACCACAACTGCAAGGCATCTTTGCCCTTCCCCACCTTCATAACCTGGATGGGAGAAGAAAACCATCACTGGGAGGTGCAGAGAGATTTGCTGGTAGGAGCTCTGGTCATAAGGTCATGACATCCCTGGCCAGGAGAGATTTGGTGATTTTCACACATGTGATGCTGTTGTAACCACAGGAACACTTAGAAAAACCAAAAAACTCTCTAAACATCCCAGCAAGCCAATTCAGACATCCCAGGGCTAATCCTTGATGCTGGCATTGTATCAGCATCCCAAATGCTGCTGAAGCGCCAGTGTGTTGCCTATGGGGAAGAGCTCTCATACCATCCAAACTTTGTCCTTGGCTATATCTTGGGCAGGGGCAGAGCCACCCTCTTTCATGCCTAAACAAGAGGAGGGAAAACAAGCTGTGAGAGATGCTGAAATTTTCCAAAGGGAGAAAAGCAGAGACGCAAGCCGGCACCTGCCCCCTCCCGTGGGAAGTATCTCACCAGGGGTTTTCCTCCAAAGCCAAACCCGCGGGAGAAGAAGAGGCAAGAATCCTTTGGCTTGCTTAAGGAAGCTATAAATATAGCAGGGTAAACACCAGAGAGGGAGAAGAGGTCTTGAACTAAAAGCACAATGTTGGCACAAACCCACAGGGGAATAAGCTCTCCAGGAACGCATTCGGCAGGAAACCGGAGGGAGGTTGAGGCCTGTGTGAGCAGGAAGAGTCTGGAGCTGCCTTTGAACAAGAGCAGAGTGCAAAGAAAGGGTTTGAAGTGAGTGCTCAGCTAGCTCATGGCAGGTGAGGATGCCATCCATGAGGGTTTCCCCACTCAGGATGGTCCAGGTGAGCTGTGTGAGAAGGGCAGGGGAGGCAGGACGCCTTCATGTGTGGGCTCCAGGTGTGGGCTGCCTGGGTGCCCACCCAGCACGACAGCTTCTGATAAACTCAGCAGCTGCAAAGGGGAACTGCTGCTGCTGTTGCTGCCACGATGAAAACGGCGGGGAGACTTGCCGCGCCGTGAGTCATTCATTCATCCTTCACAAACAGGGCCTGCACTTGGCCAAGCATCCTCCTCCCCCCGCTGCTGGGACAGCTTGCTGGGACAGGGAAAAAGTGGCTTATTAGATATAATCAAGTCAAGTTTTCCCCTCCCTGTGAGGTTCCTCTTCCTGGAATAGGAAGCACAAGACCAGAGCTGCTTTTCTTCCACCTTCCTGCAAACTCTGCCTTTAGCTGTACCCTCCAGGGAGCCCTCCCCACCACCCTACTGAACCCTGCATTCCCTGTTCACCCACTGCTGGTGACATCCAGCCCCAAGCACAACCCTGCTGTCACCAGTTAGACTCTGTCCCCCACCTCCAGTCCCACTCTGGCTGTGAAGGTGAGTTTGCAGCTCTCCGGAGAGCACATATTGCTCCTTTCATTTCACCCCCAAAAGTGCTAGGTTGGTGGGGCAGAGGGTGTACGGCTGAGGAGGGGGCATTGTAGCCATATCTCATCCTTGTCCCTGCCACAAGAGGGCCTCCACCAGCTCCCAGCTCCCTGTGAAGCTCCTCTCCCTGTGCCAGGCTGGGATGCTGTGTGCCTCATGTCACCACACACATAATCTCACTGCGATCTGCCCTCCTGTAAACAGGTAGAGGGCAAACACACCACCTCCTCCGGCAAACACGACAGCCAGACATGGGGCAGTCACCTCCTGGCACACAAGGCGCTTGGCCAGCCCCAGAAGTCTCAACTCTGGCTATGCCACCAATGCCAGTCAGTCAAACACCATTTCGTGTTCATGGCAACACATCTGTGAACTGCTGCAGCACCGGATTTCTTCCCATCCATGGGGACCAGGCACAAGGCACCTTCGGGCCCCATCATGATGGGGTCTCGGTTTGCCGACAGTGATGTCCAAGCCAAGCTCAACCCCGTGGACCCCTCTGATGGCCTTCACCAGCCCAGAGGCAGAGCTTGGAGGGGACCTGGTGGGTGACACAGCCAGCCTGTGAGAGTGGTGGTGGGCACAGCCCAGGGCTGGGCACTCATCGGGGCTGGCACAAGACACAGAAGCTGGGATTGAGACAGCATCCCGGGGCAAGGAGGGACAAGGCAGGCAGAACCCTGCCAGCGCCCGCGCATGGGAAAGCGCCTCTCTCAGCGCCTCTCCTAATTGGGAGCAGCTTTTCCCTGGACCCCCCAGGAGAAGAGGGGGCCCCGCCAGGGGGGCGCTTTGCCTGGCATTCCAGTTTTTCTCCAGAAAACTCCCTTCAGAGAAAGTAGCGGTGTCCAAATCGGGAATGGTAGGGGGTGGTCTGTGGAGGCTAGGGAAGGGGCTCAAACATCCCACTCCAGGAACATCAACCCCCCGAGCATCTCCGGGCAAGGCGGAGGCGCAGAAGGCGGAGAAGGGGGAGCAACACTAGGTACCCACAGGCAACCGGGAGGAAGCGGGAGGGCAAGTCCCTGGCAGCCGCTTTGCGAGGGGACACAGACACACAGACATCCACACACACCCGCACAACTTTCTCCACCCGGGCAGCAAACAGCTCCGGGAGCCGCATGACCGCAGCCGCGCGTCCCTCACCGCGAAGTCGGGGCGGCGGCGACTCGTTCCCCTCGCGGGCTAGGGACCGGGGGACTGTTCCCTACCTTCCTGCGTGGCGCCGCGGCTATGTGTCCATGGCGCTAGCGGAGCGGGGGCCGGGCCGGGAGCGGGAGCGGGAGCGGGGCCGGGAGCGGGGCACCCGCACCGGGCTGGCTGGGGCCGGTAGCGCAGGCGGTGCGAAGCCGCCGGGGCTGCCGCCGCCGCTCCATTGGAGCAGGGCTCTGCCAATCTGCCGCCGCCACCCCGGGACGCTTCCTGCCTGTGAGCCGCCCCCCGGGACCGGGAGGGTTCCGATCCCACTGCCCGCGGGGCTCTCCGTCCCGATCCGGCCGGAGCGCTGGGATGCGGATCCCACCGTGGCGCATTGATGTGCGGTGCCCTCCGGAGCGCGGGTGTCCCCACGAGGCTCAGGAACCTCCCGAGAGTGCACAACCCTCCCCGGTGCTCTCGGGGGTTAGCACCTCCTGCATTCACCAACCGTGCCTGCCCCCATTCCTGCATCCCGGAGGAATGGAGGCAGGCAGGTCCTGCCTGTGACTCAGTTTCCCTTGCCCCTGGGCGGGCCATTTCTTTGGCGTTTATTATTGTGGTGGTTTATTTGATGGGGAACATCCAGGGTGAAATCTGGCCGTGGGGTTTGTGTCCCTGCATTGAAGAAAAGGCTCGTTCCTCCTCACAGCTTGTGGTGCGTGTTTGCATCTCTGTTTCGCAGGACACATCCGCCACCCAAGCTGCTTTCCCTTGGAAATGGGTTTGGTTTGCCATTTTATGGTCGTGAAAATTTTCAAGAGGAAAAAAGTTCGTTGAAAGTCTGCAAGAGGAAACCAGCTGGTGAAGACCCACTGGGAACTTTCCTCTCCGGTGGCACCTGAAGCTAGGCCTGGTTTGGGGTTTCCCCATGTAATGCCATCAAGGCTGGCACTGCTGGAGCCCTGGGATCGACCCATTGTTTTCCTCCCTACCAGGCAAGCTGCCTGTGCAGAGATAATGGCCACATCTTCCAGGTGTGTGCAGCACCCACACAGCTCTACTTCCCCTGCAAAAACAGAGGGCTCTGTAGGCTGGCAGGAGTGAACAGGGCCACAGACTCTCTCTGCAGCCCTGCAGTGACAAATTGATCCTTGCCATATCCAGGCACATTCCTGAACCCCAGAGTAATAAAAGACTACCTGCTGTTATCTCATCCTATCTCTTCAGTACCACGAAAACATGCCCATGAGCTATCTCACCTCCTGTGTATCAATATGATAATAAATGAGTGTTTTCCTTCATCCCAGCTCTCCCATGCAACCCCACTATATCAGACTTTGGGAGAGGTGGAGGCCATGTGTGGGGTGAGTAGTTCCTGTGCTGGGTCCTGGCTGCACTTTGAGTGTTGTGCTCAGCCACGGTTGAGGTTTGATGCCCACATCGCCCAAGGAATAGCGCAATGTGCCATACCTGCTTGTGGCTGGGGCTACTGTCTCACCAGCCACATGTGGCTAGATCCATCCTGCCTGCACTTTAAGAGCTGGGGCTGTGCCAAGGCTGGGGATGTCCCTCCTTGAGTCAGCTCTCGTGGCCTTTCAGGTGCTTTGCAGGATGAGTTCCACCAGCCTGCTCATATCTACGTTTGGCTATCGGCTCATGTGGATTTGGGAGCCTGGGGATGTAGGAGGGGCTGATCCTGGGCAGAGAGAGGTTTCCTCCATCCAGCTCCGAACTTTCCCGTTCCCACCTCCTAACACTGCTCTACTCTCTACAGCCTGCATGAGCTGAGGGGCGCTGAGCATCTTCCAAGATTGGCCAGCTCCTCTGAAAGGAGCGGAGTTGGACGGGCTGCAGCATGCATTTGGCCCTGGGTCCTCCCCTGGGAGCAGACCCTGAGCTTTCCTCAATGCCTCGTGGTGCTTGCAGTGCACCGGGAGCTGGGCTGCGTGGCGCCAGTGCTGGCTGGGAGCCACATGCTGCTTTCTCTGCCGCTGCAGTGCTGGAGAGCTGAGCCGAGCTGAGGATCTGGGGAATCCCCCAGCTCTGCAGGGCTTGGGGGTGGGAATCTGAGAGTAGAACTTGGTTTGGAGTGGTGCAGGGGGTTGGAGCTGGCACTGTCAGTGCCGTGCTGGGAGGAGGGATGTAGTGGGGATCTGGACTATGTTGGGCCATGAGCTCTGAGCAGAGCTAGAGAGCTGCAATGTTGGGTGAAGAAGACGGATGTTCGACAGTGATGTGGTGCCTATTGGATGAGAAGGGCACTTGATGGGGCTGCATGCACCTGGGGGTCCTTGGGAAAGGACCTCCCTGGCACAGGGCAGCTCTGACACTGCAGCTCTTCCTCTCCTCCATCCTCAGGCTTAGATGAGGATCATGAGCTCCACACACCTCCCAGCTCCTCTTTTCTGCTGTAGCACAAAGGTTTCCAAAAGGACATATTCCAGCTCCTCCTTTCTGCCATGGCAAAGGGACATGTTCAGGCTGTCTGCAGCATCCTGTCCAACACCTGGTCTCCCTCTCAGCAGCCCAAAAGGACTGAATTTAGGGACCATAGGTCCCTTTCCCTGTCCTCTTTAGCAGAGAGGAAGCTGACAGCTCTTATCCAGGCAGATCAAGACTCGGACGTGTGAGCAGGTGTCTGGGGGTTATATTATACTACCAGAAGCGTACACAGGACGAGCTGAACTGGGCCATAAGAGCTGTGTGCTGCCCTCCCTGTCGACAGCGAGTCAGTCAAAGCTGTCTGACTCGCTGCTGCTGTGTGCTCAAAGATGTCCTGAGATCTTTTGCCAGAAGGAAGCAGTCACATCCTTGAACTAGGCTCCCATGTGCTGGGCTAGGTGAAGAGATTGGGAAGTTTGGCTCATGAGCTTGAGAGCTGGAGCTGGGCCAGACTTGAAGTGAGAAGTGTCATGCTGATGTGCAGGTGCCCTCTCATGATGATGTGCTGGGGGACAGGGATGCTGGTCCTCAGCCGTGCTGGCTGAGTTAGCACTTGCTGGATTTCTGCCTGTATGATGTGAGGGGAGCAGATGGATGGATGGAAGAGGACTGTGGGGACTGGAGATGAGTGTATCTGAAAGCTGTGGTGCCCTCTCACATTTTCTGTGCAGAGGGGACTGCCACAGGATGCATCTCCTCGTGAGCAGGCCTGGCTGATGGTGTGAAGCCTCTCCCAGTGCCCATTTCATTGCTGCCTGTGTGAGGATGCTCCACAACTCCGCAGCCTGGGCAAGGATGGGGCACACACATGCCCTGGAAGCCAACCCCAGTGACTGTTCCTGACATCCCAGAGACACAACTGATCATTTCAGAGGTGCAGGTGCCTGCTGGATGCAGGGCATCTTGTGGCAATGGGGGTGCGCCCTTCAGCACCAGCCTGTTTGCCTTGTGTGGGACTTGCACTGTGAAGCCTCCTGCTCAGTGGCTTTGCTCTGACTGGCTTGGCATGTGTCCAGGCTCTGGCTGACGTGCTGTGGGCATGGCCCCGTCTGAAGTGCAGGCTTGTTGTGTGTTTACCCTGGCCAGCCTGAGGTGTACAGGAAACCAGAGAGCTCTGCTCCCTGGCTGTCACTTTATTTATTATGGTCACAGCTTGGGCTGCCCACACTGTGAAATGAAGGTAGCAAAAACCCCAAGCGCTGCAGCACAGCTCTTGCCCTGCCAGCCCTGCTCTGCTCTGATTCACACTGCTATCCTGGAGCTGGGAGCAGTCCTGTCCTGGAGCGAGTGGCAGGATGTTTGGTGCTGTGCAAAGATCATCCTGTCCCAGAGTAGGGTGGCTTTTCTTAGCTGTGTCCAGACACACTATACCAGGAGAAATTGCCATGGATGCCCAAAACGATGTCGCATCACAGTCACTACCTGTGCTAACACCTGGATGTCGCAGTCTGGTTACACCTTCCCTGGCTCTTAACTTCTGCTCTGCAAAACACTAGTGAGTATTGCCCTAGGTCTCCAAAGCTGCTGCTCGAGGGATTTTCATCCATCTCACCCCAAAAAGGAGGTGTGGGGAACACTGCCCAGCCACTACTGCAATGTGCAGAGCCTGGGCTCACTCTTTGGACCCCATTTTTTCATTGCTCGTGGCCATCAGCTTCACACAGCGTGCTCCATCCCTTCTGCCATGGCAGGTCCTCATCCTAGAGAGGACACCACGGTGGTAACTGTGGTTGTTTTCAGGGTGGAGTTTAAGGTTTGGAGGCTGCTGAGGACTGGGGAATCCCTCCATGTGGGGCTGGGGACAGGTGCCTACGTGGGGACTTGAGCCATCCCAGCTGCTCCCACCACTGTGCACTGCAAGCACCCGGGAGGCACCATGTGAAGCACTGCATGCTGAGAGACACGGGCAAACTTGCAGCTGAAGAGCGAAGCAGAGAGAGGCAACTTATACACATGGTTATTTATAGGGACTGCCCTCCTGCCAGGACCTGACTGGCAGCAGCAAGGGCTGGGCTGACGTTTAGGGAGTGCAGTCCAAAAGCACCAGCCAGCAACCTGAGGACACCAAACAAAACCTCCCGGCCCTCAGAGGACTCCTGGTCCCCACAGGGTCACATGGCTTGCTGGATTGCATTGCTATTAAAGGGAGAAAGTGCTAGTGAGCTGATAAACATGGGAAAGTGAGCCAGCTCCTGAAACCATGGGCAACTTGGCAGCCCTCCTCCCAGAACAGACAGCCGGGTGCTGGAGCCCTGGACTAAAGCAGGACTAAACACTTGGTCTGAAAGCACACACACAGTGTTTTGTGTCACAGAGATTTAAATGTATGAAGGGCAGAGGAAGATCTGCCTTTTAAGGAGGATTTTAAGACCTTGATGTCCGTTTTCTTGTATTTAGGCATCTTAAGTTCCCGTGTTTTTCACCAAAATAAAGTCCAGGCAGAGATTCACGGAAGGACCATGGCAGTATTTGAGTCTGACTTCCTGAAGGCATTGAATTTATAGGGTGAGATAGCAAGCAAAAACCAGCTAACCAACCAAAACCAACCCAGAGACATGGAACATGAGAATTTATTTACAAAGGAAAAACGGGAATGTTCTGGAGGGTGGATTTCTTTCCTGCCTCTGGGCAGCATCTCCCTGGTGCCAGCCCTCAGCATCCGGATACTGCCCATGGAGCCACCTCCTGGGCACTGCGCAAGGAGATCCTGCTCATAGGCAAGCCTCAGCTGCTTCCCAAAGCCATTAGTGATTGTCTGCAGGCTGTCTTTTGGTAGTTCAGACCCAGGGATGTTCCTCCTCCTCAGCCTCATGGCAGAATAACTCTTCATCCCTCCAGCAATCTCAGCAGAGCTGAGATGCTGCTTTTCCTGCTGATGCAGCCATTCCTGGTACCCACTGACATCTGTGAATCATGGCAGGATGGGGTCTCTTCTTAAGCACCTGCTCCTGGAGGCTGCTCTTGGTTTGTGGCTCACATGGGATGGGAAAGGTCTTTATGCTCATACAAAAAGTCCCACTGCTCCTGCCCCCACAAGCCCAGATCCACACCTTTGGAATGTGGGTGATCCTGTAGCATGGAACAGAGTTGGGAAATAGGGATAAGATGGGGAGACTGAAAATCCTCTGCCCTGTTGGATCCCCAGCTCCATCACGTAGTGGTTTTGCTGAAGGAGGAGGTTTACCTCGGGGACGGGCATGGGGCTGGTGTGTGCACATCCCGGAGGGATCAGCCGCCCCCAGGCTGGACCACGGCGTGCTCAGATAGGGCTGGGCGGCTGCGGGGGGAGGGAACAGTCCCCGGCGAGGCCCGGGACGCAGGCGTTCTTCCCAGCCGCTCTGCTCGGGCTGCGGCTGCCCTCTCCCGGCTGCCGAACAGGGCTGAGCTTCACTGCCCGGGCAGCATCCTCCTCCTCCGGGCGTCCGGACTGCTGCACACCTGCGGCGTGCAACCCTCTGTCCCCTCTCCACGGGACCGTTAGTACCCAGAAGCTTCGACCCGTCAAACTTGGAGCTTCCCTGGGCGTTGTGTGGCCCCACTTTTACTGCTGAGGAAGTCACAGCAGGGGTGACGACAACATCAGGCTTCGAATGGCCAAACGCTAGTCCTTACACTTTATTACAAAGATCGCTGGGATACCTACTGCAAGGGATGTCATAGAATCACAGAATGGTTTGGGGTGGAAGGGACTTTAAAGATGACCTTATTGCAACCCCCCCTGCCCTGGGCAAGGTCACCTTTCACTAGGCCAGGGGGTCAAAACTCATCCAACCTGGCCTTGAACACTTCCAGGGGTGGGACATCCACAGCTTCTCTGAGCAACCTGTGCCAGTGCCTCACCACCTTCACAGCAAGAAGATTTCTTTGTAACATCTAATATAAGTCTCTCTTTTAAAATTATTCTCCTTTATCCTATTACTATCTGCCTTTGTGAAACTTCCCTCTTTTTATAAGCCAAGCTCCCTTTAAGCAGTGATGTCATGGTGGCTTGTTCTGCAGAAAGGGACAGGTGCATCTCTCCTCCATGCTCCAGGTGTCCTGATTCCCTGGTGCTTAAGGGCCCAGTAGTGCTCAGGGGTGCAGTGGAACCCTGAAACAGTAAGAGCTTTGGGGACATCTGTTAGGAGTTTTTTATTCTGGGCAAAAAACCTAAAAAAACCCTCTGAAAAGCCAAGGTTTTGGAAGTGAAAAATCAGGAAAACTATGGTGGAAAGGGCAGCGGTGCTCTGTGGACTATGTCAAATATAGTTCTTGTCCCAGGCAGAACAGAAACATCTTTGGGTTCAGGGACAGGCAGCACAGAGGATGTCTGTGAGAGAGTTTTCCTGAGAGAGGCTGAGCCACACCCCACTCTCATTCAAAACTTCATGAGGGTTTTGAATTTTCCTGGTATGTCCTCCAAGAAGTTCCTTCAGGGAACAGCTTTCCAGTCTTGAAAAAGGGAAAAGCATGCAGTTTGACCATTTTATTTCAAGCTGCTATTGCTGCTCCATGTGGCTCCAAGCAGAGTGGGACACCTGGGAGAGAAGGAGCATAAGAGTCAAGGATATCTGCCTCTATGGCACAGGGTCATGAGAAGATAGGCCTTGAGGTTCGAGGCACCAGGAAAAAAGAGGGCTTTAATGTTTAAAAGCAAGCATCCCTTGAGCAAGGACAGGTCTAAATGGAGAGCAGACCCCTACAAGAAAGGGAGCAACAGCCACCCCTGCACTGCAGGTTGGAGATTTATGTGAGACACCAGGAAAATTTGATGTTTCCCTGTGTATCACTGGATTCATACCTGCTCCCCATGAGAAATGGCACCTGTGGAGCAGAGGGTGCCACTTGCAGTGGCATAAGCAGCATGGCAGGGGAGTACAGGGGCAGGAGGGAAGCAGTAGGGCAGATGAAAGAGGGATTGATGCAATATGTCAAAACCCACTATCTCAGGTAGGTCCCTGGAATATAGCTCATTGCTGGAAGCTGGTCGGGGCCTTTTCCTTGGAATGAGGATGAGAGGGCGATGTGGGAGAGAGGGAAACATTTCTCCTTTGGGGATGTGTCTGACCCTCATTGAGGGGCTGCGTGAGCCGCCCCAGTGCAGAGCACTTGATGCAGCTGCCAGGGAGTGTCACCGAGGCGGGGGTCCCTGCCGACATCTCACAGCTGGGGTGGCACTGTTAGTAAATCCATGGCTGTTCGGGGTGTCCTACAGGGCGGTAGCCGAGCAGCACAGCCTGGGTCCGTGGGTGCATTTGCTCGATCTGGAGGATCCTTGCAGCGCGCCCAGAACAGCCGTGCGAGGGCAGCACAGACCGCCGAGAGCAGGAGCAGGCGCAGCAGCAGGAACAGCAGCAGGAGCATGAGGAGCAGCAGCAGCAGCACCAGGAGCAGACCAGAGCCTGCACACCTGCTTGCCAACAATTCTCTGCACAGTTCCTTTAGGACCTTGCCCCGTGTTCCGCGGCCCAGCATGTCAGTGCTTGCTCAGATTGAGTGGAGCTGCTGCAATTCCTGCTGCTGGCTCAGGAAACATTTTATCTCCTTTCCCCGTGGTGGATGAGATGCAGTGACCATCCTGGCTGGGTGCACATTGCTCCAGGTGTATGTCATCTGCCTCAGGCTGTGCGAATCCTGCTCGTTCACTGGGGAAATCAGGTTCAAAATGGGAAAAGACGTGAGAAAACAAAGTCAGCTTTTTAGGAGCTGCATGGAGAGCACTGATTACTCAGAACATGCACTGTGCACCATTTCTGGAAATATTCCCTCTCTTCAGAAAAAGTGCTCTTGGGAATATGAAGTATTTGAGGATATGGGTCTGCGTGAATGTAAATACATTTGCAAAGCAAATACCAGCCTTTCGCAGCACGGTGTGCAGATGGTGGGTCACTGTTCTCCCTAATGCAATGTACCATGGTCATTACACAGCAGCTCCTGCCCCAGCTGTTGGGCTCAGGGATGAGGCTCAGGGACAGGGCATCTCTGAGAGCTGCCATCTCCAGAAAACATCTGGGCTTCTAGAAAACCAGGTCTGGTGCTACACATAGCCTTTGGATGGGTGAGCTGGGAGCACAACTATGGACCCATGTTTCCATTTCCACTGGGATCTGGAAGGGGCTGCTCTGGGGTCTCATGTCTTGATCCCCTTCCCCTTCTCTGCTCCATGCTTTTTTTCAACCCCCTGCTCCACTGAAGCATACTGCTCTGCATCCCCTGAGGGAGCGCGAGGCAGTGGAGAAATTGACATTTGCTACTACCCTTGTTCTTAAGCCATAGCCTTGTCCATGCTAAAAGCTCCGAAGTGATATACATGCAAGTGATTGATCACCCCAATTACCCCATTAAAGCCAGAGCCACCACTCTTCTCTCAGGCATCTTGCTGCCTGGCATAGCCCGATAACGTTGCTCATCCCTATGGTTTGCCAGGCACTATTCAGAGGACCAAAACATGGGCCAAACAGCTCCTGCTGGGTAGGTACTCTCAGAATTCTGGCTGAGTGTCTGAGACTGGGGAATCCATGGCTTCCCCTGATTTCCCCTTCCAGGTGATTTGCAGATCATGATGACACCCAGGATAGTTTATTCTCAGCCATCTGATGCTTTCTCTCTTGAACATACTCCCATGCTGAAGGAGTGTTCAGCAAAACACACTTCTGGAGGAGAGTCCCCCCAGACTGCAAGAGTCCATGGGATTTATCTCTGCAACTTATAAAAGTTTTACTACAAATCTTCTGGCCCAAGCGAGCCAAGAGCTTGCTCCATAAATTACTACCAAGCTAGGGATTAGGAGCACTAAAACAGACGTACTTCGCAGCTAAAAATAAGGCACGGCACAAGCTTGAAGATTTGTTCTGCCTGGAAGTTTTATTGCACCCAAACTGTATGAGATAATGTGCAAGAAAGAACCGCTTAGCGGATCCATCTGCTTTTGGACACATTCGCCTGCTCAATCGCTCTGGAAAGAGGCAATGAATCAGTGAAAGAAAGTGGAGTTAGACGGTGTTACCCGGTGCAGTAAAACTTTCTCCAGACAAAGAGAAAGGCTGCCCTGTCCCCTCCCAGCTCTGCCCTGGGGATGCTCTGAGGACCCTGATCTTAGGTGGTGTTCGGGGTTGCTGACAAAGGAGTGAGCCCTGCCAGTGCTTGTGCCGGGTGTTGCTCTTGCTGGGCTCGTTTAGCCCATGGATGTAAACAGGCTTTGAGAAAGTATTCCCTCTTCTGCTAAGGCTTGGCTATATCTCCAGAAGTGCCCAGCTTCTCCTGGCTGGGTAACCGAGTGTAGCCCTGTCAGCCTCCAACCTTCCGGCACACAAAATATTGCAGTGCAAAAGTTGTAATGCGTGTAGAATTTATAATGTAATGCAAAAATTGTAATGCCTGCAAAGCTGTTCACAAAATCACAGAGTGGCAGATGTTTGCACAGACCTCCAGAGCTAAACTGTTTAAGCAGGGCCTCCTAGAGCTGGTTGGCAAGAACCACATTCAGGAGGCCTTTGAATATGTCCAAACATGGTAATCCACCGTCTCCTTGGTCAATCTGCTCCTGTGTGGTCACTTGGGCAATAAGAGTGTGTCCTATGTTCCAGTTTGTGCTCATTGCCTCTTGTCCTGTCACTGGACAAGTGTCTCCCGTCTTTTCATCATAGGAGAGATGATCCAATCCCTTAATCATCTTGTGGCCCTTTGTTGGGCTCTCCAACCTGTCTATATCTCCCTTCTACTGGAATTCCAGAACTGGATACAGGATTCCAGCTGTGTCCTCACCACTGCTGTGTAGAGCACAGGGATCTTGTCTCTTGACCTGCTGCCAGCACTTTCTGTAATGCAACCCAGGATAAGTGTGTTTCAGCAAGAGCACACTGCTGGCCAATACTCATCTTGGTGTCCACCAGGGTCTCCAGCTCTTTCCATCTGAGTGGCCCCCAGCATCCATTGGTGCATGGGGTTGTTGCTCCCCAGGTGCAGGTCTTTGCACTTCTCCTTGCTGAACAGCATGAAGTTCCTGTTGCCCCCTGTGTCCATCCTGTCAAGGCCTTTTAGGATGGCAGCGTGATCCTCTGGCACTCCTGCCACACCTGCATCAGGACCAGAGGAGGGTGAGTTCCTCCTGCACACTCCCAACCTGGACCAAGGACACCTATGAGGAGTGGGATGGAGTATTGAGGTGCAGCCACCATGCAGCAGGGGTGAGGCTGGTTGGACCCCATGTGTAGGGTGTGGGTTTGCATGAACAGTGGATCCCTCAGAGATGGCGCCATGCTGGCTGGTTGCGTGTTGATCTGTGTTTTTGTCAGAGAACCTCTGGTGGCATTGACAGTTCTGGGAGCAAAGCCCCCACTTTTAATCAGCCTCACAGGGGTCCCCATGACAGAGGTAGGCTCACAGTGTATGCCTTGGGCCAGAGGACCCTGTTCTCACAAGGAGAAGCAGGGAACGGAGTGACTTAGGGACTGCCTATCTGTATGTCCATGGCTCCTCTGCCATGTGTGTCTTACTTTGCATCCCTTTAATATCACCGGGGCTTTTCTAGCAACAAATCAGAGGGGGCAGCAGACATGTGGCTGAGACCCCAGTCCTTTAGTGAGGGTCAGCCCAGGCTTGTTAATAACTGAGGCCATGACTGCAGCAAATTTTGAGGATACCTGAACATGCCCTGACAGGAATTACCTGTCTCAGGATGAGTTTGGGATGTGAACCAGGGCACAAGGGGAGGTGAACACTGAAGCAGCCAGGGGATATGCAGCTTTATTTGGGCTGGGAATCACAGCTGCTCTGTTAACTTGTCCCTTTTCTGGGACAGAGACAGCCCTGTCCTGCCACCCTGCTGAATGTGACAAGTGTGCTGCCAGCTTTGCTGGAAACAGAGCTCAGGAAATGTGGCACTGTTGGACTTCAGCTGGGGCTGTGTTGCCCCTCAGTGTGAAGTAGCCCTAGTACTGATCTGTGGTGGTCCCTTTGGTCACATCAACAGGACACAAACATGCACCTGATGCACAACCTCACGTGCATCCTCATCGTACATCTGAGTGCCTCGTGCCATAGTGCAGAGGAGTAGAATGAGCCATGCTGCTCTGCAAACTGTGTGCATGTGCAGGGGTAGAGAAAGGCGGCAAAGGCTTTGCTGGGAGAATTGTAGCAGTAAATGAAACCACAAGCCACCTCCCCTCAAGAAAGCTGCCAGGTGTCCTGTCAGCTCCTGGAGGCTGTGAACTCCTCCTGCATGAAAACCCAGTGAGCAGCAGAAGGAAGACAGGTCTCCTACTCTCCTACTACTGGGCCACAGACTACCACTGTAGCCCCAGTCCCACAGCAGCACTTAACCAGCTGCACAGACCCCCATGTTGGCTACAGCATTTGCTGATGCTCTGAGGATCTGCAGCCTCAGGTGTGCCCAGGTGTTCTTCAGGGCCACCACGGAAGGGCCAACCCTGGGAACATATCCTGCACTGAGACCAAGCTGTGGCGCACGGTGAAGCCATCTGTTTCCATCCTGCAGCTGCTGTCCTTCCCATTACAATTTACTCAGCCTCCTATAATTTATTCATCCCAGGATGCAGCTTGTACATCTGCAGTATCATTACTGGAGACGCCATTAGCTTTAAAATTTTATAAACCTCTGCGCAGGTGATAAGTTGAAAAGTTAAGGAGGGTAATTGTGGCAGGAAAACAGGGGTATTTGCTCAGTGTTCATCTCACACCAGAGATCCAGGCTCTGGGGGGCTTTGGAGGGAGATCAGCAGACTAGTGTGAATGAGTGAACTGCTGCCAGCTCCCAGTCAGCTCACCCAGCTGTGAGCCTATGCCTGCTAGATCCATGCTTTGGGCAAGGGACCTACAGGCATTTCCATGTTTCTCCCTCCTGCCTCCTGGGCCTCACCATTTCCTCAGGCCAATGACAAGAAGGGCTGCACACCGCGATGTTTGCATCTGGATGTGTTGCTCACGCTTCTGTGATGGACTTGACAAGGGACTGGCAAGGGTTAGGGCAATCCTGAATCACCTGCCTGCTGTCTGTTGGTGTGGATGCTTCAGGACTCTCCAGGGAGCTGGGAGAGTCTCCACCATGTAGATACTCACCACCTGGAGCATGCCTGGGTCTCCCAGGCTGCATGTCCTGCCTGCAGTCCCCTCCTGCATCTGCTTCCTGACCAGTTTCATGTGCCCTCATTAAGGACCACAGCAATTAAGTCAAGCTGGGCAATTTTCCTAGAAAGTTTCCATGGCCTGAGTGCAGGCATGCACCAAAGGTTTGGCAGGGAAGAAGGCATGGGAGCCTTCACCGGAGCCCTGCACCCTTTGCAGTGAACTAAGAGCATGCTGATCACTCCTGGCAGCTGGAGGTCTCCGACAGCTGAGCTAGGGGGATAAATTCCCTCTCCCCAAGGCCAAAGGAGATATGTGTACAAGGATGATTTACAGGCTGCTCGCAGGGAGTGATGAGCTGGAAGGCTGCAGGGAACAGAGTCATTGCCAAGCAGGTTGGGGCATGGAGGAGTTTGAGGGGTGGTGGGAGGGAGTGAGGGGTAGCTGAGACCAGGGAGGGAGCAGAGGAGATAAGGTCCCAAAGGTGTCCCACAGTCTGCAGACAGCTTTCTCTCTCCATGCTACAGGTGAGAACATCCCAAATCACCCCTCCATCCCTGGCGTACCTGCAGCCCTGCTCAGTCTCCTGCAGTCCAAGGACTTGGACACTATTGTCTGTCCCCAGGCTATGGTCAAGGCACAGGCAGCTGTGAGCACTAGGAACAGGCTGCTCGCGGGTCTTGCTAGCATACGTCTATCCCATCTTATACACCCTTTCCATGCTGTCTAGTGAAAGCAGCCTCTAGCTGGGTAATTTGACTTCCACCTGTCCTTTCTGTGCACCTTGTCAGTCCCCCGTACACAGCGTCACTCTGTCTCCTGTGGGTCGCTGTCCTGCAGGGTGGGTTCATCACACGCTGTGCAACTGCATTATCCAAGCCCTGAGCCCCCACATGAGCGTTGCCAGCAGTCAGTGGCGGTCCCAGTTCAAGCTTCAGGAGGCATTTCCCCCACATCCTGCAAGCATCTTGTGCCTCCTTCCATAGCTATGTTTCTCAGGATCCTCCAGCACCTAGTGTGAAAGGATACAGGAACTGAATGCTCAGCCAAAGGGAATTCACAAACCCTTGAGCAACAGGAGGGAAATGAAGCGTGGGGAAGTCTGGAAGTCACAGCAACCCAGCTGAGACTGACCAGTTCTCAGCTTGTCCTGCTCTCCTGACATAGCCACATTGCCCTTTCCTTCCCCAAATGACACATACACACACATTATTTTTGCTGGTGCCCATCCCTCCTCACTGTGATTTTCTGTCTCTGGTTTACTGTGGGAAATTAGCTTGAGATGGGACCGAGAAGCCTAAAATGGCTTTAAGTAGGAGGATAGGCTGATTCTGCTGCCTGCCTTAGGTAGCCGTGATCTGCTGGGGTTATTTTGCCCCAAGGCACAGTTCCCATTTGCATTTTGGGGCAACATGCCACGGGCTGTAAGCATCATCATTCCACATTCACAGACCTTACACTGTTGATACCAAAACAGCGCAGCCTTTCCTCTTGTTCTTACTCTGCTGCATAGTTCACAGCAAGGACCTTTTCCTCATTTTCCCCACAAAGTTCTGACTCCCTGGAAATAGGCAGTGAACTCCTAGTAAGGCCTGGTGATTTGCAGAGGGTAGTCCTCTTAAGGACTTTTTACAACCCTCAGCAGCCTGGATGGTTGTAGACTTAATTCCATGCATCCTAGTGAGTTATGACAGAAATACGGCCCTGCACAACAATTTCTTCTGGAATGTGAAGACCAAGCAAGACTGCGCTCAACAGCCAAGTTTTGCAGCCAAAGCTGGCTCCTTGTTCTTCTGCTGCACTGGCTTCCTTCCCCCCATGCTGCTCAACTTCCATCCGCTGGTACACCAGGATGAAATCTTCTCTAACTGTTCCTGACTTCAGCATGCTGCCAGGTAAACAGTGTGGAAATTAGTGGAGACAAGTAAATAATTTGTAAACTATCATTTATTCATTACTATCCCCTCCTTTCCCTGTGCAAGCAGATTGCGAGGTTCCTCAGAAGCACTTGCAGTTTGGAGTGAGTTCTCTTATAAGGCATTTCCCATTCCCCATGAATAACTTATGAACAGATCAGAGTGAATATTAAGGGCCTGAAAATCCAGAGACTTGGGCTGTTGAGCTGAGTGAGTACCGCTCCAGCTCCTTGAATAGACAAGATATCTAACAAAACAGCACTAAGTGGATTCACTGTGCTGTAATTAAAGGGTGTGCACCTCTGTTAGTCAGTCGGCTGCCTGTCAGGTAGGGTAAGGTAGCCATGCAGCAGGGGATGGCATGCTTGAGAGATGTGGTCTGTGACTGGGATACCAAGTCTTAGCATTTACTCTTGGGGTTGATTCATATTGCACAGTGCTTCTACCGAGCTGTTGATGAGAGGCAAACATGACCTGACCAGCTGGACTGAGTTGATGCAAGCAGTTCACAGAAAAATTTTCTGAATAGCTTCACATGTCTATAAATTACCCAAGCATTGGTAGAAGGCACGCACGGAGGGTTTAAGCCCCAAACCAAAAGAGACCATGAGAGTGTGCTGACTTCAAAGAGTCCAAAGTTGAGCTTGTGCTTGGCTTCAGTCAGGTGCTCTGTGATGGGCATTTATCCACCTTCGAGCTCAGCCACCTGCTTTGTGTTATTTTATTTTATTTTTTTTCAAAAGATGATTATCATTCACTTAGAGAAAGGTTCCCAACCCCCTGCTTGGCTCCTAAGGCAAGGATTCAGATCAGTGCTACATGAAATGGGGGAGGTGGGCTATGAGCTGAAATCTCTTTCAGTCTTGCAGAGCTTGCTGTCAGCCCTGCACGTGATGTTCCCCACATCCCAGGCCTGGCAGGACCCGCTGCCCAGGGTGGTGCTTGTAGAACTGAGGGCTGTGTTGATCCTAGCTAACTTTTCCAGTGCAGGCCTCAAACATCTCCCAGTGTTGCAGGGAGGTCGGGAGCCCCCATGGCTGGCAACATCACCAGTACCCTCTGTTGAGGCATTTGGCACAGCATGTTTCACGCCACCATGGCTGAGACATCAGGCCTAATAGGGACTAGGTGATCTCCTCTTGCCTTCATTACAGTAGCTAGGAAGTCCTGGATAAGATTTAAACTAGGGGTGAATGTGAGGCACAAAGCTATGGATCCATGTTCCAAACACCTGGGGTACCCAGTGGATGCTGTTGGTACTCCCACAATGCCACGAGTCTCCTCTGGACATCCTGCAGCACATCTACTGGCATGGTGCAGGTCTTCCTGCACCCCTGAGCTTCGCCATGGCAGGCTGTGTGCAGGCAGCCCTACCAAGAGCACCTGCAGAGCAATGCAGCAGGCTCCGGAGCAGGCAAGGGGACCATTCCCACCTCTGGGATGGACCCAAAGCAGCACACAGCTTGAGGCCAGCCCCAGCTCCCCCTTGCCAGATCCCCCATGCATCTGTAGTCCCTTCCCCTCCCCAGCAGCCTCATGCACCTGCACTCCTAGGCGGAGTGGGATTTATCCTGCCCCAGGCGCTCGGTGCGCGGGGTCAGCCCTCATAAACCTCTCCGGCACCGGAGCCCGGGCCAGCTGCCTTGCTCGCGCCCACAGGGAGAGCCTCTGCACCCCAGGAGAGTTTTTCTATCGGTGCCTGAGATCGTTCCCCAGGCCAGCACCCACCCTCTTGGGTCCAGAGCATGGCATGGTGGCAGCATGGTAAGGATGAGGCTGTGTGCTCCCAGCCCCCAGCTCCCCTCCCCACACCAAGCACTTTGGGTAACCCCCGGTACGTGGGAGGCGGCATGAAGTCATTCTGGTCCTCCAGCAAACCCCTCCAGCTGTCTGGAGCCAGTGCAGATTGTGGGACGTGTCTGGTGACTGACGAGGCCTCAAATCCATGTTTGTGAGAGATGATATCGAGAGTTTTAATTTTTTTATGAGCGAGGGCTCGGGGGGAGGCAGGGACTCCCAGGGCAGCTCAGAGGGGAGGCGGCAGTGCGTGCATGTGCGTGTGTGAAACACGTTTCATCCCACAGACCCCCAGCTGCAGGAGTCCTGCACAGATAAAACCAGCATCCCATCACCTCCGAGTGGCAGGGACCAGCTGGGAAGGGGGTTGGACAATGACAGCTAACAGGGATGTGTCAGCAGGGCTCATTGTGGGCTCTTGGATCAAACCCTCTATTCAGTCCCTTCTGCACATCACCAAAGTCCTCTCTGGGCCTTGCCCATAGGGTCACTCCAACCTTGGGCCCTTCCTCAGTAGATGAGTTCCTGGAAAGCTTTGTGGAGCTGGTCTCCTCCTTCCTCAACGGAGAGGCGACTCAGTGGAGTGCCTTTATGTGACTGCGCCAACATCCAGAGTGTGCTGAGATGCTGTGGCCACTTTCAAACCCTACTGATGCTCCTGGAGAAGCTGCTCTCCTGCCCTGCACTCTCATGGGCAGCATTTGGTGCATGCTGGTGGTTTCCACAGGAAAACCCTGTCTGCAAATTGCTCTGCCCTGGTTTAATCCCAGCTAACCTCATTAAACCTCACCACACCATTGAGGAGTAGGCAGAGTCACCAATGCTTCCCAGCTGGCCAGAAAATTGCCAGGTCTTTTGTCAGGCAAGAGCAAGGCAAAAAGTGAGTCCAGGTGAAGCCATGATGCCTGCTCCCAAGTGCACCGTCTTGGATGGCATCCTGCTGGGAAAGGACCTGGAGCAACCTCTTGGCCAGGAAACCTTAAAAGAAGGCACTTGCCTGCTGCACACCCAGGGTCAGTGGCTGAACCTGTTCCCACAGCTACCTCAGGTGACTTCCAAAGGTGGGGATCTGGCAGCCATATGCCATCAGTGTCCCATGGCCAAGGCTGCAAGGTGACCACCAAGGTCACACACTGCCATCCACAACTACAGGGTGGTGCCTGACTCGTTCAGGGGGAAGATCCTGTCCCTCTTCCCACAGACAGCGGGGATGGAGGAACCTCTCCTTGAACTGGCCAGAGTGCCTGCATGCAGTGACTCTCACCCGGAAAGGAGGAGGGGGGCCGAGGCCTCTTTGTAACCCAATCTCGTCTGCATGGGCCCCTTTGTTGTTATTACATTTATTTATTGATCCCCCTTGGGAAAACCTTAGCGGTGCTGGACTTGCTAGGGCTTTATTAATGGGGATAGGGAGTGAGGGGAGGGAAGGGGGGCCGAACAGAGCACTCGGACCATCTGTTCCCACCAAAGGGATGGAGCAACAATAGCCATGTTTATAAAACTTCTCTGCAGCTCATTGTGTTTGCGAAAGGAGAGCTTCCACATCAAAGGCCATTTCCGCTCCCACTGCTCAGGGGCCCCTCCATCTTCCAGCATCCTGCAAAGATTGCCCTGTCCTGGTCCCTTCTCCTCGCAGCCCTAGACACATGGCGAGGTGATAGTGGCATCACCCACAGAGGGACCACCATGACTGGGGACACCACAGCCAAAGGGAATGTTCATCACCTGCCCATATCTGCTGGTCCAAGGGCACTTTCCGAGGAGGGGCTTCTCCTGGAGGCAATAAAACTTGATCGTAAGGCATTGGATAGTGTTTGCCAAGCACTGGTGTTGGGAGCAACAATATGTCCTGTACTGGAGACCTGTCTCCTGGACGGTTTCTTTCAGTCCACTGAAACAGCAGTGTTCATGAAGTTGCTTTGGTTTTCCTCAAATTTCAGATGTGGGAAAAAAATAAAGGAAGAAAAACAAAAAAGGAAAGGAGTGGGGTTTGGCCACGTCAAAGCTGGCTGATGGGTCCTTTATAATGAAAAAACTGTGTTTGGCTTTGCTCGAGGCTCATATTAGATTATCTGTTACAATCAGACATGAAATAAAGACCATTAAACTGTGGTGAAATATTTTGACTGAACCAGTATGTTGTTTTTTTCTTCCCAAACTGATCTTTATGGACAAGATGAGGGTTTAGTTCTGGCTCAGATCAAAGCCAAATGCCTTCCTGGGGACTTGGAGTTGTCAGCCATATCCTGACCACGAGTTGATCCTGCAGCTGGGGACAGGCTGCTCTGGGGTGAATTTGCAGGCTGGAGGTTTGGGACATATCCAGGCTGTCACACATCCCCAGCATGCCCCTGAATGATGGCATGTCACCTCCTGGGACTGCATCTCCTTCCCCATTTCTTGGTGCTTTATGGCAGCGATTGTCTCTGTGGGGAGATTCATGTATGAGATGGTGACTCTGCTAGGGTTTGTGACCGCTGGTTGTGAGAAACAGAGAAATTCCCTAGGGATGTAGGAATATCTCAGTCCGACTTTGGACAAAACTGAGACCTCTGGAAGATGCTGCCAGCCTGCAGGAGGGCACTTTGGGAAAGGCTTCTCTCTGCACCATGTGTTTGTGCAAGGACCTGATTTCCAGCTGGCAGGACAGGCATCCTGACAGCAGGCTGGTGGCTGGGCAGGGTTCAGGCTGTCTCACACCTTTCAACCATCCCTTCCATCCTGGAAGGGGGAAACCTTCCCAGAGACTGTATGACTCCTTCTCAGGAAGCAGTCCAAGTCCCTGTTGGCTGTGTCCCCTTGGCCAGGCTGCTGGAGGAGACCTGAGGGCGTAGGGAGCATGCTGCTCTCTCCCAGCACTTAGCAGCTTCCCTGGGAACCACGCAGGAAAGGAGGAGAGGAGTCCAGACTTGTGGGAGTCACTTTTCATTTCATGCCTAAGCCACTACTCCACTGCTCAGCCACATGGCTCCATTAAGTCCCTTTCTGGCTGTCTTCGTTCCATCAATCACCCCGTCTCCGCGAGCAGCCCAGACACCGGATCTGGGTTATAAATAAGACAATCAATCAGCGATGCTATTAGATAAACAGAGTGGCAGAAGCCAAATTAATGCTTGGCTTTTTCTTGAAAGGGAGGAAAAAAAGAGTCAATTGCTTATTAGAGGACCCTGGTGTGGTCTGGTCTCCACGCTGCAGCTGAGCAGGGTGGGCTGTACTTGGCTGCCGTGTCTGCGTGTAGGGAAGTTTGGGATGCTGTAAGCAGATAATCCATATGGGTCAACCTGGCCAGAGCAGAGAGGGGACTAGGGCAGACTGGAGGTGAGCAGGGAGGTCGTAGCACTGGGGCAGTGATGAGAGATGGGAAAACAGTGTTGGGACCTGCCCATCTGGGCAGTCAGGAGGTTTCAGGGCTGGTCTAGTGGGGAGGGAGGGCAGGAGGCTGCAGGCAGAGGTGTCTGGGGACCAGGGACACAATGCCAGGACAGACATTGAGCTGGTCAGGATGGACGCAAGGAAGACGCAAGGAAGACGACCATCACTGCCTGGAGGCTTTTCAAACAACAGGCAGTCTCTTCTGGAGGTGATTCAAGTCCTTGTGTGGAGCCACCAAGGAATAAGATGGTCCAAGACTGTCATTTGTGGTCTGCTGTGACCATCTGTCACCTCTTGTTGCTACAAACCTCTGCCCTACAGCATTGTGAGGGTGCCCAAGGCTGTTTTTACCCCCAGGGTCTGCACCTGCAGCTCCATCTGCTTCTCTGTGTGGTGGTGGCTGATTAACTCAAAGCTCGTGGGCTCCTTCTTGCACCAAAGATGTCAGAAAAGAGACTTTCCTCGTGGTGGGACCTTGTTGCCTGAGCTATCCCTCCTGCCACTGCAGAAGAAAGCCCTGGGAGGAAGGCTGTAATTTGCCAAAGGCATCCAGTGTACAGGAGACATAAGCACTGTACAGCAGTCATAAGCTTTTTCTGAATCAATATCCCGTGGTTTGGGCTGGGCTCTTGTATTTGCTGGACTTGACACCGCTGCAGGTTGAGGATTGGGCGAGTCTGGGCTTCTCCAAGTCAAGCTGACTCTATTTACAATCTCATCTCTCACAGATGCTGCTCTTCTCGCTTTCATCCCAGAGGCTGTCTTTCCACCAGCTCCTGCTGCTTCCACCTCCACCTGACATTTCTCCCTGTTGTTGTGATGAAGGAGGGTATCTGCTCCTGAAGGACCAGGTCCACCCCTGGCAGCAGCTCTCCTCTGCCAACTGGCCCAACAGATCCCACGTGGCATTTCCACCCAGCTCAGCGAGCTTTCAGCTCAGGTCTGGCAGTGCAGCTATGGGTGTGCTTTCTCAACAGCTGAGCCTGCTTTCATTCCCCATTCTCACCTGTGACTGTGCCAGACTGATGCCCTGCCAGAGCTGAAATGCACAACACAGCACCCACTGCTCCTCCTTCATCCACCAAGGCGTGTCACCTCAGCAAAGGCTACACAACGCATTCCTGTCAGCCTAATTTGTGATAAATAAGCTGGTTCTTATCCCGTGGGAGATCCAGGCTCCTGGGAGGCTGGTGTGGGAGCAGGTAGATTTTCTGACTATCGGGTCAGGGAGAATGAGGTCTCCGCTAGCACCCGCCTAAGGGAAGGATGCAGGAGGTGCAGTGATTCGGTCCCATTCCACTGTTCGGCCCCTTGCTCAAGCAAGGGGGGTTTCTGCTCCCTCCGAGGCTTCAAGTCCAGGAAATAGCTCCTGCTTTTCAGTCACACTTCTTATCCCTCTCGAAGAGCTTGGGGAGTGCCGTGCAAGGCTGCTCTCACATCAGCAACATCCCAAAACAACACCTAAGGTGGGATTTACTGCCACATATGTGCTGGGAAGATGCAGGGACCCATTGCACCCGGGTGATGTATTGGATTTCAGGTTATGTGATGCACAGGTCTCTCTGGGCATTGTAATTCCCTCTTTCTTCCTGTATGGATTTATACTGCTAAGTGGATGGATTTTCTGCTTGGCAGGGATGCTCCCCTGGGACCTTCCCCAGTTTGAAACATCTCTGCACATCTGTACATAATATTCCTGGGGCACTTAATGAGTGGGCTTTTACGACACCCCTTGCTTTATGGACTGCTGCTTAACGTGGCCAGGCACCACAGAGGGGCTGACAAACGGCATCCCGGAGCCGGCGGAAAGCC
This sequence comes from Callaeas wilsoni, assembly GCA_013398955.1. Classification (NCBI taxonomy): domain Eukaryota; kingdom Metazoa; phylum Chordata; class Aves; order Passeriformes; family Callaeidae; genus Callaeas; species Callaeas wilsoni. Next base: position 107,046 of record VWPU01010572.1, read on the forward strand.
GAGTACCAACTCCAGGTGCTGGATGGTGCCTGGGGCTCTGTGTGAAAGCCACTGCTCTCAGATGGCTTCTCACACAGCTGCCCTGAGCAGTGGAAGCACCACTCCCTTGGTCCCTGAAACAGCTTGAGAGGGACAGGTTTCTTCTGCTTAATAATCTGAGACAGCATGCCTCTGGACTAGGTATGGAAATTCTGGGTGGAGATGAAGGCAATCTGTCTGTCTGGGATGATTCCCCCTGGCAAGGGCTGGGCCTGACATTTTCATCTCTGCTAAGAGCTGTCCCTTCTCCCTGCCCCAAAGAGCCATCTGCTATGGTAGATTACCCCAGCTTTCAGCACTGTGAATCCATAATTAGTGCATAATTAATTACCAGATGTTTTTAACACTAATGAAACATTAATAAATGACGGAGGCATGTTGTCTGGTAATGGAACATTAACCAGTGAACCAAGTCAGTGCTGCCGCCGGCATGGCCGAGCCAGAGACAGGTCTGCATCTGACTGAGCTCTTCCCTAAATAAAGCCCCAACATGGTTCAAATCACAGCAAGTGCCTGGTGGGAGCAAACGACCAGCTTGCTGCTGCTTTCAGGCTTTGCAGAACCAAGGCTGTGGCTCCTTCACCTCCATCCTTCCTTCCTTCCACCCACTCACCCATCCATCCATCCAGCTAGCCAGCCAGGCACACACACACGTCCCTGCTGTAGAGATTTAGCTGGGGCACCAGAGAGGTAATTTTCTAAAAAATTGAGCTTTTCCCCCTGAGCATTGCTTGATGGCATCCCTGCTCCAGCTGGTGCTCACTAGCAGGGCACATGGGGAAAGGACAGACTCCAACAATGTGCTTTGCTGCATCCATTGTGCCCACACTGGGTTCCCATGAGCCCTGCCCTGACAGAAGTTTAATCTGGAGCATCTGCGCCAGTGACATTTTCCTAACATGAAATTATTAATCAGACATGGGAAGTGCATTAATTGTGACTGCATGCCACCTCCAGGCTCCAAGCTGCAGTGGGGCACAGGCAGGTCTCCAACCTCCTGCCTGCCCAAGAGATGTCAGGGTGCAGCCAGAGCCTGGGGACACATGGGACCCTCCAGGGCCCGTGAATGGGGAGATGCGGCACCTCCCTGTCACAGCGTGGGGTGGTGACAACCATCCCCTTTCCCTCACCAGGAGTTTCCAGGGTGGGCATTCCCACCTTGCACCTTCTCAGGACGTCCTGAAGGCCAGCTTTGGGGTCTCCCACCCCTCTGGGAAGACGGTGCTATGGTCTCAAACGGCAGAGCAGGCTCCAGGGTGTGTGTGTCCCCTTTGATGCTGTTCCCATGTCCTCCCCAGCTCAGGCAGCACCACGCACAGAAGCAGGCAGCCAAAGCCACCCGCTCCAGATGGAAGGGAAATAACACCCAGAGCCGCCAGTCATCATGAAATGAACATTTAATGAAGACAGTCTCTCCTGGTGCGTGCGTGTGTGTGTGTGTGTGTGTGCGTGTGTGCGTTGTCTCTGTGAGCTTAGTTTTATCCCCTCTATTACTTTTTTTTTTTACTTTTTTTTTTTTTTTATATATATACATCTATAAAAAATTCAAATACAGCATGTCAACAGTGGGAATACTAGGACGTACGGTATTAAATACTGCGCTTGGGTCCAGGCAGGGCCAAGAGGAGGTGTCTTTACAAAACAGGGCAGGATGGGGAGGAGAGCAGAGCAGGCATGGGGACAGCTGGGGACAGCCGGGGACAGCAGGGGACAGCGGGGCACAGGTCTGCAGGGCTCCAGCTCTAAAGGCAACAGCAGAGCTATTCTGCTTTTGTTGGAGAATGAGACAAAGACATCAATGGGGGTGATTCCCTGTATCCAACATGGTTAAAAGTTTGGGGGTGATGTTGGGGTGGGGTTGGGGGTGGCAAAGGCTCCTGCAGGGTGCTGTAGAGGGGGAGGTGGAGGGACAGCTCTCCCAGGTGCTTGGCAAGGGGCAGGAGGGTTTTATCAGTGTTTTCACTTCCTTTTTTTCTTCCATTAAAACCCTGCCAGCTCCCTGCTCCGCATAGCACTTGTGAAAGCCACCGGTTCCCCCCTCCACCATCCCCTCGGAGGGGACCAAGACCCCCCCCCGATCCGTGCACCCCTCCAGCTTCGCCACATGGTCGAGAGCTCAGGGGAGCGAGTCCAGTCCTTGGGGGACCCCCTTTTGCCATAAGGGGGTACACAGCTTGGAGCATCATTCCCCTCACCACCCCCCCGTTTTCATATCCCCTTTTCTCGGTGCGCTGCCGCACGGGCGGCGGGCACGTCTTTGGCGTGGGGGGGTTAGCTGTATGAGTGGGGCCCTCAGCTGCGGCGCGGGGCCCGGGCTCGCTTCACTTTGCTGAGGAAAGGGGCACGGAGATGTGTCTCCTCACTCCGGGGCTGGGAGAGGATTTTGCGGCTCCCCAGGGGACGGCAGCAGCTCTGTCCTCCTCCGAAGTGACGGCGAGAAGCGTGATACGTCCTCAATGTGTGCAAAATCGAAGAGCTAAGAGACTCAACCCGGGAGCGGGGCGGCGGGGCGGGGGCAGTGGCGGCGGTGGGCGGTGGGGAGGCGTCTGCGCTGGGCTGCGGTGGATGGACAGATGGAGATCTGCAAGCAGGGAGCAAAAGCGTCACGGTCTCACTCCAAAGTCAGCTGTGCCCAGTCACTGGTGGGACACAGCAAGCAGAATTTGGCCTTTTCCACAGGGTACCCAGACACATCATCTGCACCACCTCCTCCCATGGCTGGGCCTTGCCCATCCTTCCCTGGCTGCATGCCACCACCTCTCCTGATGCCACCACTAGTGTCACGCATGAGGTGACACTGTCAGAGGAGAGCTAAGAACCCCATGCCCGCACGGAGTTTCTCTTTGGGCACCAAAGGATGGGTGGCATATCCTTTATCTCCCAAAACTGACACATGTGGCTGCTTCCAGGATCCATCCCTGTCCTTGGGCACTATGGGGACAGTGAAATGGCATTTGGGTGTGACACCCATGAGACAGCAGCATGGGTCTGTAGAAGACAGGGGCATTTTGTGGCTCTCCAGGCTGCCAGCTCCATTCTAAGCCAAACTAAAGAAATTTTTGAGATGCAATCTGAATTTTCTGATCTTAGACAATTTTTCTTTCATCACTAAGCAAAGGCCTTAGATTTCCACGTGGTTTCTTTGCCTCTTAAAAGAATCAGCAGAGAGGATGGGAGAGGGCTGCTGAGAACAAGACATCAAAGACCGACCACTCTGCCAGCTTTGCTTGAAAACCCATATTTGAGATCTCCAGCTGAATATCCATTTGGAAAAGCAGTCAGATTTGGTGCATTTACAAAAAACTGCAAGAAAAACTCAAATGACTTGTTCTCAATGCCCTTCACCCATGGTCTGGCTGGACCATCCCCTTCCCAACCACATTAGAGCTCTGAGGGTCCCCATATCCCTGCCCCATTCCAGCACCCACCTCCTGCCTCTTATGCCTCTGATTTGGCAGATACTTACTAAATAAAGAGGACACTATAGGCAGCCACGACCAGTCCAGCTGTCCAACACACTGCCACGGCCCCGCTGCCCACCACGGCCCCCTTGTCACAGATCTTGGTGGTGGGTGGTGCCATGAAAGAGGAGGTGCTAGCACTTGTTGTCTCTGCAAGGAAGGAGAGTGGATGGTGAGGGGAGGTGGGATGCCCTGGGATTCATCCCACAGGGATGAATAGCAGCAGCCTTGCTCTCCTGCTGGTGTGGATAGCACCCGGCCCCAAACTGCCCCTTTTCAGTGCTATACCACACTAGGGCTGAGGTGGAGGGCTGGGATGATACAAGGGATGGTGTGATCCATGAGACCTTCCTGGCTGTGACAGTGGACCTACTACTTGGAGATGTTTGTGCCATCAGGCAGAGCTGAGCATCCTTCTCATCCCCATCCTGACCAGCTGAGCCACTCTATGCACCAGCTCTGTGAGAATTTTAACTAAGAAATCCCAAGGAGCCACTAGTGCGCAGCCGAGAGCATCCCTCGCCCACAGAACATGCCCGACACAGCAGGCTGCATCTGCTAGGCTGGCTCACAGGGTTTGTCCGGCTTCGTACTGGACCAGATGGATTGTCTATCCCTGCAGAGGGCTGCAGGATTGCAGGGAGTGCTTGGATGAGCAGTCAGGCTGGGGCAGCTTTGGCCACATCCAGATGGCCCCAGCATGTCCCTGGCCAGACCGTCTGGGCTGACTGCTGGGGACCACAGAGTGTCTGTCTCAGGATCTTTCAGACTCCACTGAGGCGTCACAGTGGGGCTCAGCGTTGGAGCTGGGGTGTCTCACATCGGCCCTGCGTGGCTGCACCAGGCTGCATGCACAGGGGTGTGCGTGCAAGGAACACGCGTGTGAGGGACACGTGTGCCTGCACATGGAGCAGGCAGGTGACACTGGAAGGGGCATTTGCATTTAGCACAATGCAGGTGGGAATAGAAGCAAAACCAAAATGCTGACAGCAGCTCTGCTGCAAGGCATTCCTGCACTCCTTGTGGGGGTTTATCCACTTGGGAATGGGGGGGGGTGGGGGGTGCAAATCCCTGCTGCTGCCTGAATATCCAGGTGCTCTGCCAGGTTCTGTTTTGAAAAGGGGAGTTTCTCTGCATAGGAGTCAAGGAAACCTGTGCATGGTCTGCTCCATCCCTTCTGGGAAACAGAGGGCTGATAACACCCATTTGGACACAGTCCCAGCTCTTTCCTAGAAACAGAGACTTGTTCTCTTGGTGGCTTTTATTTTGAATTGGCATCCCTTTGAGCCATTGTGAGAGGTCAGAGGTGTGCAGGAGGTAGGACGGGAGAGGGGAGGGAGGGCTGGAGTGAGATAGCACACCAGGGAACAACAACAACAACAACAGCAACAGCAACAACAACAACAACAAAAAGAATAGTAATACAATGGCCAGCCTCATTGTCCTGCCCCAAATATCTCGGTGAGCAGGATGCTGGACCCAGGTGAGCTGAGTCAGCATTCTTCAGGCCATGGTTGCACCTGCTGACAGGGCCACAGGTGGGGGCAAAGCGCAGGGTGAAGGGCTGCAGCTCCAAGGATGTTTGAGGGCTATCCTTGGCTGCAGACAAAACTTGCATGGAGCCAAAGAGGAGATCCCTCAGCCCGGAGTCCTTGGCTCCTCCTGGACGAAGCCTGTTTGTACTGGGAGGGGGCTCCTACCTGTGATCTGCGCCTCTGTGGTGAGATGCTTGGGCTCCTCTGTCCAGGGAGTGGCATGAACAGCCACACTCCAGTCGCTCCACGTGCCGATGTCGTTGTCTTTGGCTGCCACCTGGATGATGTATTCCTTGCCAGCGTAAGCATCCGTGATGGTGTGTGATGTCCCGTCTGACAGCTCAACCTGAGGACAGCAGTGGGGAGAGGAGGGTGGTCAGAGGAGCCCAGGGGAGGTGTAAGACGATCATTATATTTAGC
>VWPU01010572.1:113892-187962 GCA_013398955.1 Callaeas wilsoni
AGGAAGGAAGGAAGGAAGGAAGGAAGGAAGGAAGGAAGGAAGGAAAGCTGCACCACTGGGGTACCCAGGAGATACCTAGGCCAATGCACCAGTGGATGAGGCTGCCCTGACAGTGTGGCTGTACACACACAAGGGATGGTGTGCACACCAGATAGTCAGTGCCATCACCCCACGGCTTGCAGGAGTACCTTAAAAGCAGGAACTCACTCTGAGAAAGAACCAGCCCTTTTCCAGTCACTTCCGTGCAGCACATGTAACACCCCACCACAGATGTAATCCCTTTGGCATGAAAGCTGCAGCCCCCTCCAGGCTTTTACAGTCACTGGGGGATTCCTAACAGGAGGAGAGGCTTTCTTGCTCCAAGTGAAAGCCTTTGCTTCCCTATTCCCACTTCGTGGGCTGCATCCAGCCTTCCGCCCAGAACATCAGAGCCCTTGGGCTCTGCACTCCCAGCTGCTCCTGCCACCTGACCTGAGCCCGCAGGAGCCTCACATCTGGAGCACATCTGGAGGCAGGCTTGACTGGTTTCCCCCACAGCCACTGGGGAGCAAAGGGTCTTCTGCTGTTGATGAGGCTTGAAGTGGTACCAAACCTCAGCAGTGCGGAGAAAGGTGAGCGCCCATCTCACTGCTGCAGATTTGGGGGCTGGATGGGAGTCCTGCCTCTCCTTGCACCACCAGCTCAGCACTGACCCCCACGCTGCTGGTGAGATGCAAACAGGAATGCCAGTGGTTCCACTGCAAGCCTGTGCCAAGCTGAGGCATTCCTAAGCATTTCACCACCAACAGCCAAAGCCCAAGTCCATCCCTGCCATCCAGGGGACACTTCTCCACTGTGACATGCGTCTCACCATCAGGTCTGGCCTGTTGGCATGGGGGCAGCTACTCAGGGTGTCTGCCAAGGGGACCTGAGGAAGGGGCCTGCCTGGAAGGAGCCTGACATGGGGGGCAGATCAACACAGTGACCCCAGTGGGGCTCCATGCAGGGTCTCCCTGAGTTTCCAGCAAGCTGAAGAGGCTGAGAGCCAGCCCTGCAGTCACAGGTGCTGCCTCTTTGTCTGGATAACAGGGTCAGCTCACAGGTCTGATCCCCAGCAGTCTATACCAGGAGGGTGTAGGAAGGTCCCACCCCGGGGCTAGGCACAGCCCATCCTGCTGGAAAATTATTTTGGGCCATTTCATTGTCACGTGAAAACTGAAATCCTGTGAAGTCTGGACAGAAAGGAGGAACAGATAAAAATAAAGAGGATACCAGTTCCTCCTGTGGATACTCCAACAAGGGTAGGGTCTTGGCTAAGGCACATCCCACCAGCCCCACCAAGCTCCAGCCCTCTTCAGCCCAGAACTAAAGCCCAAGCTGGACCAGGCTACATGGAGGTGATGGGCTCTTGGCACCTACCACTGCACCCATCAGAGCTGAGGAGGCAACTTCTGTACCCAGTTCTCATTGGGACACACCTTCATGGCCCAGGCACCTCGGGGTGGGTAGGCAGGAGACCCACCACGTTGTGAATCATCTGGTCTGCCTGGCAGGGTGCCTCCCTGCAGTGTAGTGGCAGAGCGAGGCTCTCCCTGCCACCCAGACCTTGGGAGTTCTTTGGTGGCATCCACCAATGTGGATGGCAATGCCAAATCAAGTTAAATTAATTCCTAATGATAATTAAAGGAAACGAAACCTCACAGGGTGAGCTGCCAACTCCCTGCTGACTTGACTTGCTCTGTGCTGGCTGGGTTATGGCTTGGAACTGGAGAATGAGGACAGGGCTCTGAAAGATGCTGGGCTTATCCAGCTGGTATATGACTCTGTCCAAGGCTTCCAGCATCTTCTGAACCCCCAGGCTCCTCCCTGGGACCTGCAACAAGCAGACTGCAGACAGGCCAGCCCTACTAAGGTCCTGATGACCTGGCCAGGCTGCTTTCCCACCAGGAGCATTTTCTCCATCCCAAGAACCCTCCCAGCCTTCCCTTGGGACCAATTCCTGCCTCTTCTCACTCAGAACCAACCAGCAGATGAGTGTTTGTAGGTGGTGCCTCACAGGCACAACGGGGTAAAATCTGTGCCTTGCCTGGGTAGGGGGAGTGTCCCTCCAGGACCCAGACTGGAGGACCTGGGAGGATGTTGCCCTAAGCTCTGCTTTACACAGCAGATAAAAAGAGAAAGCACAGACGACATCATCCATCTCTCCGCGGACATACACCCCTCTGGATGCAGAACTTCTAAGCTCAGCAGCCAGGGGCACATCCAGCATTTTTCATGGTGGGGAGAAAGCCACTGGGTGGGTGCACGTGACCCAACACAGAAGTGCCACAACAAATGGGAAAGCACACAGGGATTGGGTCCAATTGGACACAGACAGGGAGAGACAGAACTGGGGGAAGATACACTGGGGAGGCTGTGGGGGGACGGATGGACACACAGTATCAAAGGCAGAGGGAGAAATTCCTTAATCCATGTCCTCACAACACAGAGACAAAAGTTGGAGGAAGGCTGTGCATGGTAATTTTTTTGGCCGAGCTGGGGGTTTGCGTGTCGCTGCCTGCCTTTGTGCACCTGCCAAAGTCACTCCGACTGGCTGTGAAGTGCTGCCCAGATTAATGAGGGATCAGTAGCCAGTGCAATGCAGAGCTATTAGCATTGCAAAAAAAAAAAAAAAAATAGAGAGGAGAGAGAAATGAAAAAAAGCCCTTGAACCCAGTAATTCAGATGACAGCTTGCTGAGGACAGCGTGGGCTGGGATCCCATTCCCTGCCAGGGTCCCATGGTCACATTCCCCCACATTCCTGCTTGGAAAGATTACAGAGCTGCTAAGTGCCCACCCACAGTCCCAAGCACCAGGATGAGCACATGTGCCAGTGCCACATTGCTGGGACGGAGACAAACACGCAGGGCAGGCTGAAGGGAGGACAGCCCAGCACCTGGCTTTCCCCCTGTCCATGCTGGTCCCCCTTGCACATGTGCTGGAGGCCTGGGGCCATCCACAGCAGCCATACACACCCCAGCACCCATGCATGCCCTCCTTCCAGTCCCTGCCTGCAAACTGGTGTCCCTGCCTCGCAGTGCTCAGCACAGCAGGAGCTAAGGAAGCCATTATCCCCTCGGAGCTCCTGTCATCCTGCTCCCATGGCCCCCAACCCCATCCTGCCAGGGCGCCACGGCAGTAAAAAAGGTCACTGTGCTTTGTTCCCACCCAGGCTCTGCTCCTGGTCCAGGGTGACCAGGTAGCAGTGACTTGTGAACAGGGTGATGCAGGGGCAGGTCTGAAGCCCAGACGGCCTTTGGAAGGGGATGGGGCAGGGGAGGCAGGGAAGAAAACCCCACCCTTCTCTGCCCTGACAGCTGGGCTGGGGGCTGGTACGTGTTGAAAGGAGGTGGAGAAGGGGGGATCAGATGCCTCCTTTTCTGCATCCCACATGAAAATGTGTTTGCTGGCTCCGCTGTGGTGGCAGTGGCTCTGTTTTCCATTCCTTGACACCTCCTGCTTTCCAGTGCAGCTCCTAGAGTGGGAAGAGGGTGCTCCACTGGCAACATGGGCATGGGGACCGGCACCCCTCTGTCCCAGGGCAGGGATGCACCATCTCTGTGCGTGACAGGACAGTGACCAGGCACCAGTCCCAGGTGCTCTATCAAGCCTAGATGAGTCTGCCTTCCCCAAAATAAAAGGAGCACCCTCCCTGGCTATTGTAAGGTGAAGCTGATGTGCTCACACAGCCTTTGCTACCCACAGCATACATGGAAAGAAACTCCTTCTAAGAGCACAACCTGGCTGTGCCAAACATCTGGCGTCCTTGCAGCCTCCTCCTCTGGGTGCTACTCGAGTTATACTGGATGATGGGAGAAATTGGAACTGGGATAGGGACGGGACACCCCAGTTGGCTCAATTTCACAGCCACTTTTCCCCACAGCAAGGGCCATATCCTGCCACCGGGCTGCAATGAACTTTGCAGGGACTCAGCTACACAAACAGCTGCTGTTTCAGGTGCCTTCAGTCCCTGCGAGTGCAGGGGGATCCCAGCAGGGCTTCCACTTGTCCTGGGGAACAGGATAAACCAAAAGCAGGAGTAATCCCCAAACAAACTGCCCTGCCACTGGGAAGTTTGAGAGGGTCACTGCAAACGGCCACTGCAGCTGGAGAAAAGATGTCGCCATGTGGAAAAAAAATGTTTTGCTTTTTCCCTTTGAAAGCCATGCCTGGAGAGCAAATAGGTCTGACAGTGATTATTAACAAAGGCACTCCCAGATACCTCCTTCTGCCGAGCCTCAAGAATCAGTTGTGTAACCCCAGACAAAACTTTCTACCTGGACTCTGCAATAATTGAAGGTTGGGAAAAACAAACAATCCCCTCTTATTGTCTGCCAGACAGGTAGTGGAGGAGCCACTCCAGCAGGGTCTGAGCTGTGCTCTCTGCTGTCACCCCCTCCTGAAAAGGGTGCTGTGGTGCTGCACAGAGTCCAGCCCTGCTTTGGGCTCAAGAGGATGAGCTATTGCAGGGCTCCTCTGCAGCCTGGGCTGTGCCACACCAGATGCAGCCAAACGGATCCCTTCAGGCTCAAAATAAAGACAATTTTTGAAAGCAGGGGCTATTACAGGAAAACAAGTTAACAGGAAACTTTCTTCAGATGTCCTGGCCACCTCCTGCCAAGTGACAACTGTCAGAGGTCAGTTTTGCTTGTGACTATGGGGAAGATGGAATCAGGGATGCTGAGGGCACTCAGCTACAACTCTAACCCGGCTGGCACTGGCATATGCTGCCTGCAGATGCCTTCACCATGCTGATGCAGTGGGGTGGGGGTGACAGCTTCTTGTGCATGGGCATGGCAGGGCACAGACACCTGCCTGGTGTGGCCTGCATGTGGGCAGGGAAGGTTAGGCTTGCCAGCACCTTCCTACCTGCTTGTAGTTGTGTGAGCATGCAGGTGAGGACATGCACGCGTGAGTGCTCTGCTGCTGAGCGGCACCTTTACAGCTGCCAGGTGCTCAGTGCTTTTAGGTCACCAGCAGCTTCCAGGGGGGCTGAGAGCACCCAGACAATGCCAGCCAAGGGTCCTGAACCTGCTCTGTCTCAGAAAAAGTGATTTTTGGGCATTTCCCACCCCCACCCTCCTCTGAGACACTCTGTGCTCCAGCCCTGCCTGCCCCATGCTGAGCTGCGACCGACACTATTACAGCCTCAATATTTTGCTCCCACCTACTAATTCTTTGGATTTTTTCCCCCTTCTTTTTTAATCACTGACTTTGCAGCCAGGAGGGGAAGGGAGAGAAATGCTGCAATAAAAGCTACCAGGCGTGAAGTTGTAACCCAGCTTGCTCAGGGTGACCTCCCTGCCAAGGTCGCCTTGCAAAGAGGGGGAGTGCAGGCGAAGCAGCAGAGGCACAGGGGGATGCAAATGGGCACAAAGAGGCACTCCCGCTGCAAAGTGACATTGCCACCGCGCCGGTGGGGACGCTGCTGTGGCAGGCAGTGGCACTAATTGCCTCTCTCCCCAGCTTGCTCCATCCCTCTCCTCGCCCATCGCGGACAGGATATATGCATTAGCTCACACTTTCAGGCTGTTTCAGGCTGCTCCAAGGCAGGAGCTTCCAGAGACAGCCTGTGAGATTCACCTCTCTGACCAAAAAATGTTGCTTTGCCCTGGGAGATGAACCTGAGCCCACCCTGGCAGCCACTTCCAATAAGGATGAGGGAGGTCAGTCCAGAGGACAATGCCATCCTTGCACCAAAAAACCCAGCACCAATTTTTTGGCAATACCTACAAACTTTCCATTTCTGTCCCTAAAGCCCCATCACTTGCCCAGATCAGAACAGGCACAGATAGATGTCTGTGTGGGTTTGTTTTGGGTTTTTTTTGCCCCAGCTCCTAAAATCCTGTGATGGTGGGAGCACTTCTGCTTGCACTTGCAGAGAAGGATGCTTCCAGCCTTTGCAAATACTCACGAACACGGCCCTAATGCTTCCAACGCAGAAGAGGAAGGAGAGAACCCAACCACATTATTAGCTTTAAATATCTCATGACCTTTTACTGCAAATCGCAAGATCTGAGGCGCAGCCCGCCTCACGGTTCGTTAACATTTCATGTTGTCAGCGCGGCCAATGGGTTCAATTAGACTTCACGACGGCATCTGCAAATTGCTGGCAACCCACAGTAGGAAATCCTCCCTCGGTCTGGCCACCAGCTCTGACGCTGCGTAAGAAATACCTTCTTGAGCCTTGCCACATTCCTGGGATGTGCATCGAACTGGCAAGTGCTCAGCGCACGTGATCTCCCTCCAAAAACCGCGAAAAAGGGGGATCCTTCTCCAGAAAATGCCGTGGAAGGGGAGCAAACTGGGTGCAAGACCTGCCCTGGGATCGCCAGAGATGCTCAGGACGGTGTCTGGCCACCCGCCTGCATGTAGGGGTGAGCGTGCAGATGTGCTCGCGGGGAGATTGCATGTGTGAGTGCGGCAATCGCTGCTGTTGCGAGTTAACTGAAGGAGCCTGTAAAACCAGAAACAGGCTATTAGCAATCCATTAGGAAAGGGTATCCAGTTCCAGCCTAGGTAAGCCATTAGAGGAACATCTGAGAGCATTAGGAGAGCTCGCTTGGGGCCAGGATGGGGCTATAAAACAGAAGAGGAAACCACGCTAATCTGGCTTGAATTACAAACTTAAAAGCGGGAGAAAAATAAAGGATACCCTAAACATTTAATGTTTTATATTTAGGAGACAGAAGGGGAGATTTTGCCAAAAGGAGAGAATAAAAAACCTGTTTAGGCTACAAATATCCATCTCTCTTCTGGCAGCAGAGAAACCACCAGCCGCTCTTCCAGAAAGGGAGGAGTGTGATTTTAAAGTTGCTTGAGTTTCAGCGTGAGCTCGGTGCTGGTGGGGTGGAGGGGAGTCTTTGGCCACATGATGTGACGTAGTGTGACATGGCTGCATCCCCAACAGCTACGAAATGCTTGGGCCCAGGTTCAAGGGAGCTGCTGTAGGTGGCACAATTCAGCACATGCTTTGCTGCATGCCCATGAGGAAACTCATCATCATCATCCCTCCATGATAATAATTCCCAGAGCACATCACTGTAATTCCCAGAGCAAACTGCATCATGAGAGCTGCTAAGTGGTCTGGGTGGAAAGAGACTGCAAATGGCATGCTGGGGCTCAAACCCAATTTACAAAGTGCTGGGAAGGGGATGAGGGTGTTCTCCCCACCTCTGGGTCAGCCCCAGAGATTGCTTCATGGTATGGGATGCTTGGGCCAGGTATCACTGGGCTTTTTCTGGTGGAGGGGAAACTGCATTTATGGCCAGCTCACATAGTGGCGGTCTCAGTAAGATCCACTGCTCCCACCATGGATGGCTTCATCTTCTGGTGCCAAGCCCTGGCATTATTAAAATCCTGAAAGGAAGAGCCTGGAAAAAAGCAGACGCTGATTGAATCAGGCCCTATGGTATTCGACAGCTCGACATCCATCTGATCCTATTAGTGCTCATTCGGTCCTGCCTGCCGAGGTGCTGTGCATAAATCAGACCCCGCAAAGATAACGGGAGGTGGAGAGGTGAAAGAGAAGCTGCTTCTTCTGCCAAGAAACACCATGTGTGAGCAGGGCCTGCATGGATATTCTCTCTCCGGGCAGCCTCCCATGCTCCTTTGTGCATTTTCTCCTGCAGGGATGCTGGACTTCCCACGAGACTGCTGAGTATATGCTTAAAACCCACAGCCGGTGCAGAGGTGGGCTGCCATCAGCAGGCAGGGATAGGGCTCAACCTGTGGACCTTGGGCAGACAGGGATGTGCCAGAACATGAGGTTACCCAGCTCCTCCTGACTGCTGGCAGGGATTTCTCCTCTCCCTGCTGAGCTCCAAGCTGCCCCATTGTCAGTGTGCAGGTTGTGTGGGTATAAAAAGCAAGGGCTTCTCTGTGTCAACAGCCGGTGGGGACAGCAAGAGCCAAGATGAGGGGAAACTTGTGGCAAGAGACTTGCACCTCCATGAGAATTAAGACATCTCCATGCAAGTGTGGCACGTATGACTACCTCATCCTTTATCAGGGCACTTGTCCCTTTGAGCTGAGACCCAACACCACCACTGCAGGACAAGAGGGATAGATGAGCTAGACTTTGCCCTACCAAACCATGTCCTTCCCTTTCCTGTCTGGATTTGGGGGAACAGGGATACCCTCCAAAATGTCAACAAGTAATAAGTCAAACAAAGAGTGCAGGGAGGCTTAGTCCCAGCACGCTGACGTTGATGGTGTTAATTTTGGGTCAAAACACCTGCATTTGCAGAGTGCCCAGCTGGGCTAAGCAGGTTGAATGTGCCAAGGGGGTCTGGGGTCAGAGCAGCTCCAGCTGCTGCAGTGCTGCCTTTCTCTGGTGCTTGGGAAACGATTGAATTAGGCTTCGCAAATAATTCATCTGATGAATAGTGGCAGTTTTTCTCAAATCATCCACAAATCAGATTTTTCATTACCCAGCCGGCAGGGCAGGGATTCAGAAAACAAGGCTGGCACCTCACTCACTGAATGCTTGCACTTGCTCACTGAGCAAATTATTCCCCAAACACTCTTCTCCATCCGTCAGCGATGAGGAACATGTCTCTTGCAAGGGGATATTGATTAAAAGCAGTACCCAGGACTGCTGCGCCTTCCCGAAATGCTGGGAGATAAACCCTTCCCAGCCATCCTTGTACCCACCAGAAAAGCTGATACCTTGAGCTCTCTCTGCACCTCAGGGTATTTTCATATAGAAAAAATTAAGTTTTTACAGCCCAAGAACTGCCTTTTCCAGCTAGGGTGGCCTTGCCACCAGTGTCACCAACACCTCCATGTATTTCCCACCATCACTGCCTGCCTGAGAGCACTGATGGAGGTGCCACAGCATCCCCTCAGGGCTCTGCCAGAGGCAACTGGCACAGCTTAACTCTGCAATTATGGTACCCCCACAACTAGTGATGGAGGAACTGGCTACTCCAAGGGCGTTGAGTTAGGAGGTAGCTCAGTGGCTATCCCACTGGTTTTGGGTGCAAACCAGGGTATTTGGCTGGATCAGGCTGTGGCAGGGTAAAGATATCAGCTTTTTCCACAACAATTGCACACCTTGGGAAAAAAACCAATGTTGTGTTTGGCAGTTCCCACTTAAATCTTCTCCTTTTTACACAGCTTCTACAGTCTGAGCATTTCTTCTCCAGATGAAAAAAAAATACCTACAGAAAACTAATACCCAAACTCCACCTATACTTTCCTCCCCCTTCTGGATGCTCCACAGATGCTCTCCCACTACAAGGAAGGAAGCAAAGTGTGAAGATGCAAGCAGGAAAACCCTCCAATTTTCCGAGCCATCAGCAAATGCTGCAATCTGAAACACAACCTGTGGTGCTGCCTCATCAAAAAACCAAAGCAAACCCAAAAAGTTGCGAAGACACCTTGCAGAGCCACGAGTAAAGCCTCCACTCTCCCACATGTTTCTCTCCCCACGAAGTGCTGGCTGGAAGAAAATCCCACTTGGCTCTTTGATGCAGGTGCCCAGGGACCCAGTGCTGCCTCTTATTTGACTTCTGGTTTTTTTTCAGCAAAATCCTTTATCAAGCAAAGCACCTAACTGGTTTTCATCTGGCCCAGCTTGGGCACAGAAGGGATGCTGGATGAGCTATGCCAGAGTAGCAGCACCTCCTCTCCAGCCACAGAATGCTTTCCCACACAATTCGAGCATACAAGCAGCACACAGAGGTAAAAAAAAATAAAATAAAAAAAGCCTGTTTGTTATCTTCCTGCAGTAACAAATGAAATCTGTCCTCCAGGCTGCCAAGGATTTCACTGACAATTTTTTTTTAAAGAAACAAGAAATAAAAGTAAGAAATACGATAACATCACAGCAATTGCTCTGTGACTGTGCTCTGAGTTATGGTGAGCGGTATTTTATCTCCAGTTCAAAATCTAAATGTGGCAGAGGCGCATTTAAATGTGGTGACATTTATACTTTAAATGCCTTTTACATCTCGTTGGCAAGTTTTATATAGAACATATGTATGGAAAGTAGATAGAGGCCATGGATGAAAACGCGGAGCAGGGAGAGGCTGCAGAGCCATTTGTAGGCAGAGTGTGAGCTACAAGAAAGATGGAGCGGAAGAGAAAAGGAATGAGAACAAGAAGGAGAGGAACAGGGTCCAGGTTGCCTGGGCAGTAAATATACATCCTTTTTGTCCCCAAACACTTCTTTGTAATGCAGCTGGTTCCCAGTCACCAGCTCGCCTCTCTCCCTTGCATCTCAGGCAGTCCAGCATCACTCACATGTTGCCACTGGTCCAGGATGAGGGGCCGATACCGCAGGAAGAACTTCAGGGGGAAAGACTCAGGGTCAGGCCAGGATGAGGGGTTTTGCCATGACACCTCCAGTCTCCGAGGGTTATTGGGCACGGGTTTGGCCACCACACTCTCCGGAGGGTCTGGCTTTACTGGAAGAGAAGAAAAGAGGGTGATTGACAAAGCTTTGCATGTGGCATCCTTCCTTTACACCCCTTAGCAAAGCTGGCTGGGCTTTGCACCATGTACTTTCCAAGAGGAGCAGCCAACATGCATCCTTTTCCCAAACTAATTAGATGCAAATCGCCTTTGTTGTCCAGGTCAGTGGTATGGCTGTCCTGGCACAAAATACCAACATTAAGGAGGTGACAGCACTGGAGACACGTGGAAACAACTGGGCCAGGGCAGACAGCACCCCTCCTGCACAAGGCTAATTGGATCAGGATGAGGAGCCCACCAAGGCAAAATCTTGCACTTCCCTTGTAACTGCTGATTTCTGCGAGTCTGACCCACATTCAAGCCTACTTACCTCACAATAATGTGGCAGAGTTTGGCCTTCGGGTTTAGGGCTGGGGTTTTGAGGATTCAAAGCATTGGCACATCGTATTTACTAAGGGAGAAGGATTGCCCTGGTCACCTTCCACCCCAGCTCGCTCTCTCTCACTGTCCTTCTCTGCTTTTGTGATATGGGGATATTTTCTTGCTACCTGACATGTATTTCAGGTGAATATTAATTGGCTGTGAGCTATGCAATGTGCTTTGATGTTGCAGCTACTTCCAGAGTGCCGGAAGCTCATCACAGACAGGCTGTGATGAATGTCACTGCCTGTTGCAGAGCAGTCCTTGCTCCTTGCCAAGGGTTTGATCAAATCCTGACAGCTCAAACTCCCAACTGCAATAGCAAAGCTAAAAAAAATTGTATACGCCCATGATTATCCTTTAATCATGGACAGGAAGGAGCTGCACACAGGGAGCTGGGCACACAGCTGTGCCAGAGGTGGACAAGGGCTGTCTGTGCTATTCTCTAAGAACAGCAATGCACATGAGTCTTCATGTCCTGGAAAGGTGCTTAACCCCCTTCCAAGTCCACATGCTGGCAAATGGATCGCTCCTGACCTGAACATTTCTGGACTGAACAATGGTCCCCTGGCTCTGACCGCCTTGAGCAGAAGCCTGTCAAGATGTCAGCATCAAACTCCCCTCCCAAGGATGGAGGAGGGATGGTGGGGCTGTGGGGAGTCCCCTTCTGCCTGGTAGAGCTCCTGCCCTGCAGTCAGAGGTCTTCTCCATGCTGACTCCAGGGTCTACCTGCTGTGGGTGGGAAGTGATGCCCTCACAGGGGCTTTGCTTACCCTGAGAGAGGAAGGAGATGGTGCTGAGTGAGCTCCTCCCTCACTACCCTGCCTGCCTGCCTGCCCCTGCCCTATGTGTGAAGGACATCTTTCCCTCACTCAAATGGGATCAGGTGCTGATGCACGGCCAGTCTGCGGCAAGTGGAGTCACATGGGAGCTGCTTGCTGCCACCCCTGCTCCGGAATGGTGGTGGCATTGCTGCAACTCTCCCTGCACTGCCACCACTTGCTCCTCTCAGGAGAAATCAGCCCGTGGTGCTTTGAGAAGACAGTTTCATGTCTGCAGGTCAGGCAGAAAAGGTGCTGAAACGAAGCCACAGCCCAGCTACCTTGGTGGGACCCCCAAGACATAGTCCACCACTACCTCTCTCTCCCCAGCCTCCTCTTGCTTTAGCACACACCCTGCTGCAGTCCTTTATCACCATCATCTTCACCACCACCCTGGCTTTCACCACCTTCCCTCTGTCACAGCGGGTGCAAGGAGGGCAGGACAGCTTCCTCCCTCCAAATGTCACTTCATGCTCAGAGGATGCTCCCAGAGGCTCTGGGAGTGCCTGGTCAACTGGTGAACCTGACCACGGGTGCCTAGTGCCACCTCCCAACCCCCAGAGACTCTTCTCTGTGGCAGGATGGGGCACAATTTTCCATTTACAGCTTTATCCTCAGCAGCAGGAATGCTTTGCTGGGGCTGTGCTGTGCTGAGCTACTCCAGATGGCCCTGCAACTCCTCCGCTCACTTTGAATCCCAGGGCTGGGGCTGGACATCAGCTTCCATCGACAGGGACTTGGAGTCCAAACGCATACGGAAAAGTATAAATCCAGCGTTGGCTCAGCAGGCTGGGTTTGCAAAACAAAAGTCTGTTTGGCTGAACGAATGCAGATGACTGTGAACTGCAGCTCTGCAGTGAGGAAGTGGGAAGGAAAGTGCTGGGCTAGGGATGGATGCAATGGATACTCCCCTGGGTAATGCAGGGGGCCTGGCCCTGGTTTTTAGCATGCCAGCCTGAAGGGATGATTAAATTCAGTTGGGCATGGCAAATGTGCTTGGGCAGCAATGAGCAGTGCTACTGTGACTGTTACAGGAAGTCAGAAAAAAAAGTGTCCTGATGCTGAGGTGGGAGTTGCCTGCCCATTTTGCAGGGCTGTGGCCCCTAGCCCCTCTCCTGCGAGACGGACACTGTTGCCTGTGCACAGAGGAAGGCGGCCCTGGCTTCAAGTGCGTGTTCCCGGCTGCTACAAGCCTTCAAACAGCCCTGCAGGTTAATGGGAAAACCAAAAGTCCCTGGTACCTCCTTGTGTGTCACTCCATCCACAGGACTCCTGCCCAGGCTAGAGAGCATAGCAGGGCCAACCCCTCCAAAACCACAAAGCCAACACTGTTCCTGCCATGTCCCAAGTGCGGACACAACAGCCAGGAGGGGGGACCATACCTCTGGCAGCCAGTCCAGAGAGGACAAATCTGTGTCTCTTAGGACAGACCTCATCCTGCTATGCTCATCACGGGAAACACCTGGGCTGGTCCCACAGGGGCCAGCTGAGGAGTGAGGGGAGACAAGCTGTGTCCAGCTCCATGGTTTCTCTGTGACCTTGAAGAAGTCCTTTATGCCCTGCAGACAGGGACGAGTGCTCCTCCTTCCCCAGCCTTTGTCTGCCTCCATTCAGGCTGCACATGGTGAGGCAGGGGCTGTCTGGCTGTACATCAGCCAGCATAATAGAGCCCTGTCCTCACTGAGGGCCTGCAGGCAGTAACGTAATAAAAGCAGTAATAGTAATAATAATAATGGATGATGGGCATTAGGCTGAGTACTGGTTAAGCAGCTATAAAACCAGATGTAATATTATCCTGCAGAGCTGAGGGAGCATCATCAGACATTCCTGGGAAGGGGACTTGGCCAGGAGGCTACTCACAGCTCTTCCCGCTTGGTTTTTGGCTGCTGTGTCTAAGCAAGGGCTTGAAGTGCAAGAAGAGCATCAGAGAGCAGCTTCTCCTTAAGGCACTGCACGCTCACACTTAACTGCGAGTCTTTAGCTATCCATCGCCTCTGGCTGTTGTCAGACATGTCTCAAAATGAATCCGATGGTTCAGAAAGGCAGCTGAGACCCTGTGGCATGGAGCGGCCCGTCGCCCATCTCGTCTATCCAGTGAGCACTAAAATGGATCCCTTGCGGCCATTAAATATCCCCTGGCATTTTCCATGAGCAGAGGGATATTAAACTCCATGTCTTAGCCAAATGTCAGTCTAAGTAATTTAATTCTGCCTCCCTAAGTAGTATGAATTGAACTGACCTTCTGCTTAGGCAACTGTATACCTGTGTTCAAAGACTCTGCATTTCATACAGACATGGGTATCATGCAGCCTCTCTGAGATGCTCTGCATCTTCATCGCCCCAGAACTGGAGTTGGAAGGATCAGATGACCTTCCCAAGGTCACACAAGCGATGGGCAGCAGATCTGGGGAAGGTATCCACACCTGCAAGGCCCCATCCAAGGCTGCCTTCCTCCTTTTAATGCTTTGCATCTTCTCATATTTTCCCCAAGGATCATATGAGGAGAAAGGTGCTGAGGCAGGATGCCGATGTTGCTGTGTGATGATGGTGTCCTGGCTTTCCTGGGGGTGCAAAAAACAGCTCTTGGGCTGAAACACAAGTGAGGAAGGTGGGGTTGCATCCTGGCAGGCCAAAACTGTCCCCATGCTGTTCCAGCCATCATGAAGGAGATGGCATCTCCTGACATACCACTCCACTCCACCCTGGCATCTTCCTCTACCTCCAGGTCCTCCCCCCTACAGGCCCTTTTCCACCTCCTTCTCCCTGGGGCTGGAGCCCTGATGTCTGTAGGGCCCTGCAGGACCTCCTCACACTCACCTTTATTAATATCAATACTTTTGCAGAAGATGTAATTATGAAAACAATTTCCAGGAACAAGATGAGGAGAAAGGCAGTCCGGATCTCCTACCAATGGGAGATGGGGGCCAGAGGGCCGGAAAAGCTTTTCCAGTCATCATTGAAAATGACAATGCAGAGTGACCCTTCACAGCTGGCTGCTAATAACCAGCACGGCACGACCGCCAGCAAGGCATGGGCTCAGGACAGCAAGAGAAAGTACCAGTCATTTTCCACTCAATTAGAGACCATCTTCCAAGCGGCTGGGGAAGGGATTTTCTGCTGGGGGCTCTAGGGATGGAAAAAGGAGTGAAGAAGCAAAACCAAATGAGGTCACTCCTTCCCAGGGGACTTTTTGTGCTTGCCCAGGCTGGGTGGGTGGTCTGACCCAGCAGAGGGTCTTCTCCCGGCTCAGACGGTGCTGGGAGGGAGAGCTGCCTGCCCTACACTGCTCTCTCCTTGGCTCTGGGTTGCTCTGTCCCCAGCAGGGCATGAGGTCAGGACTACGTGGCTGCACTTTAACCTCCGGGCAGAATGTATGATGTTTTTCTCTAGGCAAAGGGGAAAACACAAGGCAGGCTCTGACAACCACAGCCCAGGGATTTCAGGAGAAGCATCAGGCAGGTCCTGGCTGACACTGTCTCTTCATTTCAGCAGGATGTGTGCAGCTGTTGCAAGGCTCCCACTCAGCATTTTCCCAATGAGCTGAAGCAGTGGCTTTGCCCTGAGCCATAGGTTTTCCACCCTTCATCTAGCAAAGGGAAAACTGGAAAAATCTCCCAGATGAGAGCTCATCGGGCCAGCTGAGATCCCCAGAGAACCTACTGGATGCTAGATCCACATCCTCCAGCACCCCCCACACTGGGACACAGTCCTGGATTGCAGCTGCAGAGAAGAGAGCTGGAAGAGACACTGAAGCTTCAGCAAGGACTGCAGGCAACCTAGGGCCAAACTGCCTAGCAAAACGCAGCAATGCAGTGCACTTGTTTTAACACCAGGATAGCATGAGGAGAAGCTCTGCTCAGGGTAGGTGGCTGTTGTCAGCAGCAGCAGATGCTGTAATCATCTGCTAAGCCTGTGACTGCCTGCTTCAGCACTCTGTCACCACCCTGTCTGTGCCACTGATGCACGGCACCCGTACCAAATCCTGAGGAGAAGAACTTCACAGTCATACAGAATATGGAGATTTTAAGGTCATAGGATTCTGAAGTGGTTATGGAAGTGGGTTGGTGCAGGACATGTCCTTTCCTAACGGCATCAGCCCACCACCGCTTCCCCAAGTGCCATCCTGGAGCCAGGTGATGCTGGGTGGTCTGACCTCTCAGTGCAACTGCTGAGACGTGTCCAGGCACCCTGCACCCTCCCAGGCACCCGTGCAAGAGGCAGCAATAGTACACCCGTGCTAAGGGCTGGCCTGGGGCAGCATTGGCCTCTGCTCACCACTCCTCCGACCTGGGCCGAGTTCAAACTGCTGGGCTGGATCCAACTTTGTGCTGGTCTTGGGATGCCCGAGGCTTGCAGCTGGGTGTGCTTCCCCAGGGAGCTGCCCTTGTGTGCTGGATGGAGGACCAGATATTTGGGAAGCCAGGCAGGGCATGGGTGGGATACAGATGTTACAAGAGGGTGCCCTGAACTCCTGCAGGAGGGAATGCAAGGAACTTGGAAAATGTTGCTTAATTGCTGTCCTGGGCCATGCAGGCTGGAGGTTACCTTCATTTTTTAAGGAGTGTATCTTCCACAAACACAACAATTTCCATTTAAAGGCACCCAAGTGACTGAAATTCCACCACTTCCCTGCTAAGCTCCCTGCCTTGTTATCAGCATTCCTGATGCACTGATGAACACAAGCTTCAGGTATGGACCACGGCTGCAGACACGTGGCAGGACAGTCCTTGCTCCAAAATTATTTCCCTGCTCTGTTCAGAGCTGGTGCCTTGTTTGATATTTTCCAGGACTTGGGGTACAAAGCAAAAATCTGGTATAGCAGTGGAGCTCCTCTTCTTGCACTCCAGCACTTCCAGTTTCTCCATGCTGTGATGCGTAGCACATCAAAGGCAAAGACCAACCACTGGCTGCACTTCAGTGATTCACTTATTTGTTTTTCTGGTTCAGTAATTGCCACATGCAACCAGCAAATTGTTTTTCAGCATACTCCTGAACTCCATTCTCTCCTATTTTTCCTGTTCTTTGAGGATGTCACAGCACCAGCTGTAATCCAGCTTTGGACGGTGGCAAAAGCTCCCTGCTTTGCTGTGTCTGGCACTGGATTGCTCAGTTCGTGCCCACCCTTCACAGTCAGGGGAATATCTCCGCTGTGGGTCTGGACATGGTTGGGAAGCATCCCTGTGGCACAGCCTGAGACATGGACACCTCGGTCCACAGGGCCTGCTGCTCCCCGTCCCACACTGCACAGCATCTGCTGTCCTGATGGGGCAGTGAATGGGTGCAAAAGAAGGAATAGGGTTTTTAGGAGCATATTAGGTAAGGGCTGGGGGAACTTGATTATGGGAGAGCTTTATTCTACCAAAGGATGGAGAGAAGAGAATGGGATATTTTAATTTCTCTTCCAGTCCTAATTCCCATGACTCTGCTTCCAGCACAAACACCAAACCTCTCCTTTAGGGATACTCTGAGGAGTAAGAATGGCAACACCATTTGGATCACACAATTTTCACAGCTCTTTGCCCTAACACATGGCAGCTTCTCCAGCATTCCAGACGGGGAGGAACTCAGCAGCCATGGGCGATCTGGACCACTGGGGTTGGGACCACATATGGCACCAGGCCACTGATGTGACCAGCATGGAGGCTGCCTGTGGGCATCCTGTCTGGCTCTCCCAGGATGCTCAGGTGCCAGCAGGGCCATGAGAATGACAGTGGCACAGGGACGATGGCAGAGCGGCTCAGACCCTGTATCCATGGACTGGCAGAATCTCCACTTGGAGAGCCAGTCCCTTCCCTGCCCCATCTCTC
This sequence comes from Callaeas wilsoni, assembly GCA_013398955.1. Classification (NCBI taxonomy): domain Eukaryota; kingdom Metazoa; phylum Chordata; class Aves; order Passeriformes; family Callaeidae; genus Callaeas; species Callaeas wilsoni. The sequence goes on from VWPU01010572.1 coordinate 131,379, forward strand.
CGATGGATGACACTACAGAGCAAGCCAACCCCAACACCACCCTGGAGAGGCCAGTTGCTGCCGTGGAAGTTACCTATGGCGAACTCGTCAAAGGTGAGAGTGGTGAAGTTTTTGCCCAGGGCATTCGTGACTGTCAGAGTCACTTTGTACTTCACTGTTGAGAAGAGCTGGAGGTATCTGATGTGACACCTGTTTTTGGGAACGGCATCCTTCTCACAGACCATGTCTTTTGTGCCGTGTCTGGAAAGCAGAGGTGAGAAGAGCTGTTACCTACGGATGCACCCAAGCTGCTGGAGAAAGGAGGCAGATTGTTCAGCTCTGTATCCCCACTAAGCCAACGGTCCCCATGCACCAGCCCCTGCTGCACCCAAAGGGCTGCTTTCCTCCTGCCAGGGAATTGTGTGGACTCCTGTGTATGAGGTTTTCTCCCAAGGGTATACAGAGGCTTCAGTGAACGTCCTCATGCTGCCCCAAGGAAACAATGGGACCCTGCTGGGGTTGGGTTTGGGTCTGCCCCTCCCATGAGAGGAATGAAGTCTCCTTTCTGATGGTGACACAAACCCCAGAAGATAATGCACGGCACCAGCCTGTGTAAGGGCTGTGCCACAACTCGGGCTCAGGGCAGGGAATGATGCCGTGCCACGGCTAGTTCTAGGTGAGAGACACTGCTGCTGCCCAACCACAAGCAGCTTACAGCAGAAAAGAGCATGGAGGTGCCAAATGCACCAAAAAACAGTGGGCACAGCATCCACTACAGACAACTGGTGAAGAGAGGATTGTCTTGGAAAGCAAGGAAAGGGGACCTGGGAGATGGGGACTTTCCTGGTCCCTTCAAGGAAAATTGAAACCTTCTTGGCACAAAGTCCCTGTCCCAAACTTCCAGTTTGTATGTCCCCGGAAAATCCCTCCCCAGGCCCATTTTTGGGACACTGATACCATATGCTCAGCACAGGTCAGACCCACTGCCCCAAGAATTCACGGCACTACTTGAGACCTGCTTCAGGCTGCAGGGACTGAAACTCACCCCGTTGCACCCTTTCTTCCCAAACACTTACATGACAGAGATGTTGAAGGAGTTGGGGATGTAGGTAGGAGTGGGCAGGTGCCAGCTGCAGTAGAAACCCTTCGGGTAGTTGTTGGACCGGCACATCAGCACTGGCTCCTTTGGGGGGGCTGCCAGGGAAAGAGAAAGGGTAATTACCTGCTGAGGTGCGGTCATCACTAAGTTCTGAGCAAAGAGATGACCCTCCACTCCCAGCTGCTGCCAGCTTGGGAGGGGAGAGTTTGCAAGGGGAGCCTGGCCTGTGTTTATCAGCTGCTGGAAGTATCTGGGCATCTATGTCCCATCTCTTTTGCTGTGGTCCTCCACAACACCTTGCTTTGGGCTGGGCAGTGCAAAGCTCACCTTCTCCTTGGGCAGCTCACTGCCTCTAATGAGGGATGGAGTGACAGAGAGGGTTTGCAGGTACCAGGGGAAATTGTCTTCAACGCTGTGACAGAGATGTTGCTGATGAGGAGGAGGTGCTGCTCTCTTGACCCCATTAATCTACACTGCTCACAGCTTTCTCTGCCACATCCCTGGGGAGTGATAAACTCATTGAGGGATGATCCTCCAAATGATCAGAGGTCACCAAAGGGAGGAAGAAGGACCACTGGCAAGATGAGGAGGAACAATGTCAAACCAGCAGAGAAAATCCCGCTCTGCAAGAGGACTAACAGTGTTAACGCTTTTGGCGTGGTGAAGAGCATCCCTGACTCTGCTGCACTGCCTCCAAAGAGACACAGAGGCAACAGGAGACAGGATGAGAGTACCCGGTGGGAGCAGCCTTCCTCTGGTGTTGTCAGGTGATCCTAGAGGTTAGAGGCAGAACAGGATTTTAAACCCAGCAAAGTGTTCACACTGCACTTGGCTTTCTGGACAGAGGTGCAGTGCATTCTGCTTTTTGCAGGAGCAAAGCAAGAGCTCCAGGAAAACTCTGCAAAATGCTAAGGGACAGTGCATGTGAAGAATGAGATGTGATACCTTTTGGCTGATAAATTTTGCCCTTGTTGGTAAAAATCTTACCTGATCTGACACCAAAGTCAACTCTTCCTGGTACCCAGGCACTTGCATTGATTGCTAAAAGCAGCACCCTGGCACAGTGCCTTGCCATAAAATACACTCCCTGGGCTGGATGTGCACCAGAATTCCCCTTGGAAAGGCTGCCTGATCCTGTAGTGTTCCCTCTTTCCCTTCCTTTGCTAGCCCTCATCCCCATCCATCCACTGGGAATATCCCAGAATATGCTCTTGTCTCCAAGCAGGTGGTTTGAAACAAACCGAGCAGACCTGGCAGCCTCAGTGCCTCTCCAGCCCCACAGCCCACGTGTCACTGGCATGACACACTCGGGGGCACAGCTTTCTCGGGGGATGCAATGAACTCCAGCTGCGACTGGAGTCTTCAGAATCTACAGTCTACTACGGTCTACAGAGGGGAAACTGAGGCACAGGGTTTGTGCACCCGCCGGCACTCCTGGGACGGGGCTTAGAGGGCGCAAGCAGTTGATAAGGGAGCCAAGTGCAGCAGAGTCAGGGAGCAGGGAGGAGAGGGAGAGGGAACGGAGGGGGCCGGCGGGAGGGAAGGCTGTGCCGCTCCGCTCCAAGTGTTCCTCCTAATGGCTATTTCAGCCTTCAGCCGACAGACGAAGGCCAGAGCCTGGTTAATGAGCCTCCCGGTTAAATTATTCAAGCAGACCCTCCACATCAAAACAGAATGGCTAATCGCAAAGCCAGAGACAAGGGCCTGATCCCTGCTACAGCCCCCTCCTCCTCCTCCTCCCTGCAGGGTCCTTAACCCCTTCCCCGCCTCCCCTGGGCGTGGGGGGAGCAAAGGCAGCACTGCCCTTTGCAGGGGGCAGTAGGGGGTCGGGAGGGGCTGAAGGGGTGCAGGGGGTTTGGGGACAGCCTCTGGGTGCCGGGTGACCGCGTGGTGGCACTGTGGGCTAACAGCACCTGCCCGGCATCCGGCAAACCGGGATGGGACTGGGAATATTGCTTGGGGATGCTGGGGACACTGGGGATGCCATCCTAGGCGACTCGCCCACTTGCTGCTTGTGCTCAGAAGCTTGTGTTGCTTGTGTTCCGCTCGGAACCGGGACTCGCCAGGAAGCCAGGCAGAAGCAGGCGGGGCTTTTTCGAGCATTCCTGAAGTCCTGCAGGGGCCAGCCCTACCTGCACGGCCCAAGATGCTGCACTGCTATGCGCCACGATTAGTCCATCTGGGGATAATTTATCTCTATTGTCTCCAGTATCACGCCGGATCTGGCTCTTTGTGAGCTAATTCCTCCACTGAGGAGGCTGGGACAGACTCACTCCTCCAGGTTCGTTTTCCTGGGAGAAGGAGGGAGGGCTGCTCGTACTGTCTCCCGCTTCCATTCCCACTCTGCAGCAGGCTTTGAAGATGCCCCATTTCCACAGCACTGAATGCCGTGAAAATCCTGCCCTCTGCTTCAAGGCTGGTCCCCAGCAGCAGCCCCAACCTTTTGTATCCAGCATGCTCCACCTCTTACCCTCTGGTGTCTTTTAGCAAGCCAGAGGTGGAAAGAGAGACTGGGGAAGTGAGACAAAATGATCCTCACATCTCTGCCCTCCTGATGCAGAGTTCAAGGACAGATGCAGCTGAAGGGATGCTGTTGTATGAAGCCTGTCTCATCCCAGCCTTCGCCCTCTCTTTCTGGGCAGACACAAGCTGTCTCACATGGACACTCCTGCAACCGCCATCTCTCCAGAGAGCCATCAGTCCCAGAGACACAAGCGTCCTGGGAAAGAGTTGTCAGGCAGCTACCGCACTTTCCACCTTGATGGGCAGAAGGTTCATCCCATGGCAGCGTGAGCCCAGTGCAGCGTGCCACATGGGGCTGTGACCATGGCAGCACATGGGTGACCATGGCCACCACTGCCAGGCACCACAAGGGAGAGGGCTGCAAGCCCTCTCTCAGCTGCCTTGCTGCATCGGGAGGGCTCTCTTTGCCCACCCAACCATGCTGTCTTCTCCAAGCTGGTGGCAGGTTCCTCATCTCCCTGTGGGAGATGGTAGCCTGCAACCTTGTTCCTCTCCTCTCCTCTCCCAGGAAAGGCACTCGCTGGCACAGCCCATGCTGCCCATCAAAGGCTCTTAAAGACAGCAAATAAAATTGCAGGCTCCAATCGATCCAGAGCTCTGTAATGCTGTCTTTGGAGGTGGGCCAGCCCATCAGGCCGACACAGAGAGCAAGAAAGGCAGTGGAGGAAAACAAAGCCATCAAGGGAGCAGCATTAAAGGCTTTTTCTGCACTGAGCTTTTAGGCAGTGCTTCTGGGTGTGGGGTGTCCTGCTCCAACCTTCTCCATCCTCCCTCAGATGATGTCCAGCTCTCAGCACCTGTCCCACACCAAAAACAGCCTGAACAACATGTTGAGCTACTTGGGCACTTCTCCCTGGGCTCCTGCATACAGCCTCCCTAATTCTGGCAAATATTTACATCCCCGTCGCTTCATGGAGCTGCTGAACTCTGTAAAAGCAGAGCTCTTTCCCTTTCGCCACAAACAGTGCCTGCCCTCTCTAATCTGTCTATTAACCTCTCTCATGGCAGGGAGCCACTTCTCCCATGTGCTCTGCTGATGTCCTCTCTGAAAACCCAGCATGTTTAATGCCTGGCTGTGGCAGCTTCCCAGAGGCTTGAGTTGCAACCAGCCTCGCTGCAAAAGCTCCGGGTGAGGTGAAGAAAGGCTCAGAGCTGAGCTCAGAGCTCAGCACATCCCATCTGGGCACATGGCTCACAAGCCATGAGATGCTCCAGCAAAATCCGGGGCTGCCACAGCAGTGAAAGCTGATGCCAGGGTCATAATCTCTGCAGATCTCTGAAAAGACCAGTGGCAGAGATGGAGTTGGCTTTCCCACCACACACTGCCCCATGCTTTGCATCCATTTAACTCTGTCTCTCCAGCTTTTTGGAAACAGCTGTCACTTGACCAGCTTCAGCACTTCTGCTCAGCTGGGGACAGCACCACAAGTGGTCCTTGAGGATGAAACAGCTCTGGATACACCAGCACAGACACAGATTTTTGTTTCCCTCCTCATCTCTAAAGCCCAGTCGTCCTTGTACCCTCAGTCCCACTGTGCAGGGGAAAAGTGTGACCAATCCATTTTAGAAACCACTAAAAATGATCTACAAGAGCTTTTCCTAGCTCTGCTAGGTCATGAGATAATGGACATTAAAATCATGACACTTTTATATATAGAAAAGTTATTTTAGGTCACTTTTAGAGGTTTCTGAAATGGATCAGTTATAATTTTCCTCTCCTGCTGAAGGCTGAATGTACTAAAGATGCCTTGCTCCACAGGTGGAGGGACACAAAAAATAGCGCCAATAAAAGTTTTAAGAGGCCTCTCAAACACTTCTGTAGGAGGTATTTTTTCTGGTGCACTCGGGGCACATTCAGGCACTGGGCTGATGGGGGATAATGAGCCCATAGCGTGCTTTTGGGGTCACCTGCATAACTCATCATCTCGGTCTTGGGCCAGCAAAGACTCCAGAGTCCATGACAGCAGCATGTGCTTGTGCTAGAGGTACAGCTGTGACACAGCCTGCCTGCACATGGGCAGGACCTCCATGCTGCCCCACACGGGGGGACAACCCCACAACCAATGCTGTTCTGCTGCCAAACTCCTGCTGTTTGCACCCCAGTGCCCATGGCAGGATCAGATCACCACCCAAAGACTTTTTTCAGACCGCTGGCGGTGGGTATGTACCCATATAAAACACATAAAAAAGCCACTCAAGTGACCAAAAGCAAAGTTGCAGAGGCTTGGACAGCACAACAGGAATCCACCTGGGCACGAAATGCCAGCACTGAGCATGTGGGCACAAGAGCAGCAGACCTTGCTAGTCCACACACGCATCTACACAGATGCTTTTGTTATGCACATGCTGGCTGCCAGCACCATGTATTATTTATCTAACGCCACTTTTTTAAAAGCCTGTTTGTGTACAGGAGGCTGGTAGGAAACAACAAAGAAAATGATGAATAAATCATATTTCTACTGCCAGGTGGATCAGGGGAGCATCCGTCTGCCATGCACCACCTGCACTGGAGTGCAGCATGGCTGTGGCTGGGGACAGTCCCTTCCATGGACCCAAATGTTTGGGTACAACTGTGTTTTGTTGCTGGAGAAAGGGAGGAAGGTGAAGCTTTGAATTTGCTGATTCCCCTTGACCATCTGTTCTTGGATAAGTGAGAGGATGAGAAGGGGTGCGGAGCACAGCGGGTGCTGCTCCCTATGTTCTAAGAACATCACGTTCATAACCACCACTTCTTCATGAAGGATAAAACAGGTGTTTATTTTTGATTTGTTGGGTTTGTGTGGATTTTTTTTTTTAACTGATGCAGCAAAATTTATTTGAGAGAGAATTAGAGAACCCAGGAGTGCAGGCGCACAGGGTGAGGTGGGTTTGTTTCTCATTGACCTCCTGCGTGTCCTGCGCAAGTGATGGGGACAGGGTTTATGTCTCTCCCTTTCAGTCTAAGCCACCCCCAGCTTAGCAAGTGGACTTTTTCAGGGGGCTATTCCTTTCCCTTGAAATTAGACACTGAAGATATATCTCTCTGGAGTGTGAGACATCCCAGCTGAACACCAGTTACCCGCATTCAGCCAGCACCTAGCCCAGCCCTCACACTCAACACTGCAGCACCTCCCTGGTAGCTCCCAAAACGGGCCAAGGACACCTGCAGCTGTAGCCAAAGACCCTTGACCCTGCTGCCACCTAAGAGCCATCTCCCCAGCCTCAAAGAGCAAGAATTTATTCCCCAAGAAAGTGCTGGAGAAAAAGGTGGACTCAGCAACAGATAAATTTCTAAAAGGCCCTGTTTTACACTGATTGGGGCTCATAAACCAAGCTATGGATTTTCTCATTTCCCTTGTAGAAAATTCAGTGAGCATGGCAAGAGGCAATGCTGTAAATTTTTGGGCAAGGTATTACTCAGAGAAGAGAGAAGAGAAGAGAAGAAAAGAGAAGAGAAGAGAAGAGAAGAGAAGAGAAGAGAAGAGAAGAGAAGAGAAGAGAAGAGAAGAGAAGAGAAGAGAAGAGAAGAGAAAAGCTCAGCATCCCACTTTGAGCCGAAGTGGCAGGGCAAGCTCCCAGTGTGATCACAGACTCACTGGAGTTTGCTCCATCCTGCACTGCACAAGGCCGTGCTGTTTCCAGCACAGCAAAAGTGCTCCTCAAAACTGACCACTTTCCAGCCTCCAGAAAATTATCAAGCAAGCCTCACGGCCTTGATCTGTGAAATGAAAGAGGAAGAGCAGAGGGGTTCTGGCAACCCTGGCATGAGGTGGGCTGTGTGGAATGGCAGCCTTCACTGGAGGTGCTCCCCAAGGTGCAGGATTCTACAGGAAGGTGATTTAGGCAGGAGAAGCCATCTGACATCCTGAAACGTACAGACCCTCTTATTCTCATTCCCTCCAGCAGCGCTGGTGCTTGGCAGCATCGCTGCCCCAGGGAAATGCCCATCCTGCTGAGCACACCAGCACCCCAAACCCAGCTGTGCTCCTGGAGGTGATTTATTTCCATGGGGCAGCATTCTAGGCCGGGTGCCCTAGGGAATGATGCACAGCAGGGATGCTGGACACCTCCACCCTTCACTTGGGACCACACCACAGCAGAAAGTCCCTTCTGACCCTCCAGTCCTCCACCAGAAACCAAAGAGCAGCTTTCCTCTGAAACAATATTAAATATTGAACAAACGAACGCAAACCTGTTATCTGGGATAATTGCGAGTAAATAAAACATTTAACCAAACCAAATGCAGCTGTTTCCACTTGGAGCCGGCACAACAGCAGGGAAGCCAGCTCAGCTACTCTGCATCCTCGTTACAGCAGCTGATTATTGTTTTGTGTATAACAGTAGCACCGCCAGTCCTGGAGTGGGGCCGGGGCTGCGGTGCTCGGTGTGGTACCCCTGGGATGGGTACACCGGCAAGGCGGGATGCGGCAGCCCGGCAGCGCACCGGGCACGGGAAGTTCTCTGCAGCGCTGGGGTTTGCTCTTCAGCCCAGGGAGTTCACGGCGAGGCCGGCTTTCCTCCCCCAACACCTCTGCGAGGGGATTTGCATGTAACATAAACCATTTCAGAGCCAGGTCACTGGTTCGCACATAGCCCCGGGCAGTAATGACCAAACCTCGTTACCGGCTGCTCTGGGATTGACTGTGCCGGGCCCCCGTCCAGCTCCTGGAGACCTGGAGAGCAGTCTGGGGTGAGGGAGTGTGCAGCAAGCGAGGGAAAAGTGCCGGCAAATGGGGCCTTGGGAGGCTCCGGGGATGGAGAGCATATCCCTGCCCACAGCTCAGGGCTGGAGCATCCCAGGATGCCAGTCTGCCAAGCCCAGACAGCGGGGAAGGGAGAGCAGGGGGCTGATTGTGGTCTCGGTTTTTGCACATTCATAGGGCTTTCCACAGCTGGGATCTGAAGAGGAGAGCTTCATGCCCCTGCAGCTCCCACCCAAATGCTGGGCCTGTCTCTTATAAAATGGCTGGAAAAGATGAAGGGCATGAATTACATGGGATTTTCCAGTCCCTTCCAAAATAATTTCTCCTTCCATGCGACTATTCTCCTCGACATGGGGCTGGATGCACTGTGGCAAGGCAATGCAGGTGGGAAATTCTTCCTTGGAACACATGGGTTCCCCAGAAACTGCTCCACACCCCAAGGAGGTTCTGGTCGGTGCACACGGGAGCACAACACAGCCCCAGTCTCCAGGGAGAAGCAGCTGCCTCCCTTGGTTCTCCTCGATTAAAGGCCTGACCAGAGCAGGCTGCAGACCCCTGACAATCTCCTCCAGGAGCCCAGCTGGAAAAGCCATAGAGAAGAAACATCCCTGTCAGCTGAGAGGGAGGGCTCTGCCTTCCTTGTGTTGGTTGTGCAGGGGGAATGCAGGGTGCTCCCAAGGGTTCTTCAGGCATCGAGGACCATGATGGTCCCCTGCCTCCATGCCTACACTGCGTGCAGAAGAGAACTCAGCATCTCCTTCTCCCTCTTTTCCCAACTCCAGGCAGATATTCCCTGCACAACCTACACCATGCAATGCCCCTGCCCCCTCCATCACCTTATTTAATGGCTGCAAAAAAGCAATCCATCCTCTCTCCAGATGGAGAAGACAGGGAAAATACCAGGTGTGATCAGACACAACTGGGACCATCAACAGCCATGTATCCTCGGCAAAGCTGTCCCACCAGAACTCCTGGAAGTTGTATATTTATCCAGGAGGAGCCTCTGGAGGGAAGCTATAAGCACTTTGTCATGCACTGAGCAACAAGCTAGCCACGAATATTACCAGCTATCAATCCCAGCAGGGGAGTGTGGGCTGCCTCTAAGAGGCAGCAGCTTTCCAAAAATGCTTCCTCTCTCTACATCCCTCTTGACATGGAGTCTGGATATGTCCCCTTCTCTGCTCTCCTCTTCCCCAGTAAGGGAGATACCTGCTGGCAGAGAGGCCTCTCACCCCATGGGGAATGGAGAGGAAGAAGTAAGAGGATTCTGACTCTCTCTACAGCAGAGGATATTTTTGGGCTTCTCCTGTCTGGGCAGGAGGAGCTGATGGGAGTGGTTAGTGAGCAGATATACCCTCTACCCACTTTCTCCTCGCACTAACACTGCCTTTGCGTGAAAAGTTCCTTTCCTTCAGCATTTACTGAAAACCACCTTTTCCCTTCACCCACACGTTCTGCTAGGGAATATGTTGCTGTCTGTTCCTCCATCCCCTCACGAGGCAGACCCCATAGCGCCCTTGAGCCTGTACTGACTGCTCTACTTTGGATTCAGTCAGCACAGGGGGCTTAAAAGTGGGCATCTGTACCACACGGTGCACCAGATGTGTGCATAGGCAGAGGAGTCATTTGATCATCCTGTGTTTGGCCATCCTGATTGCATTTGGGTTTGCTCATGCAGACTCAGAATCCCCAAGTCAGGGACTTATATCCTTAGGGCTGCCCTTCTGCTGCACATGATCTCTTGGCAAGATGCTACTCTGCTCCCAGGGCTGATCTGCAGCCTGTGCCTGTCCCTCAGCCCCTGGGATCCTGCTGTGAGTGTGTGAGAGCCCCGTCCCCTGTAATGCTGGTGGCTTTGCCCAGCTTCATGTCATTGTTGCAGTCCTGCTGGGAAACCAGCTGCAGGCACCTCAAAAAAACAGCTGGGCTGGAGCCAAAGGAGATGCTGGAGGTGGGTGTAGAGAACTGACAGGACCAGAAGGAGCTTCTCTCCATGCTCTTCCCACCTTGGATACGTGTGAGTCCTCCCAGCAGCAGTCAGCCTCCTTTGGTACATCCAGAAAAGCCACCTGACCCATCCCACCTGTGCTTCTGCATAATACACTCTGGAAAAATCACAGCACTGGGCCATGGTGGTGATGGAGCTGAGATGGACACCACAGGAGGTGACTCTGATTTGTGGTGCTGTTCTGGCTGCTCAGGGATGATGACAGCCCATTAATGACAGGCATCTGGGAAGATGCCTAATTTATCATAGGAAGTGAGGTCTCCACACCAGTCCTTAGCTGCTTGCTCTCTGGCTTTGAGAAAATACTAGTCAGACATGTCACTAACAGTAGGAGCGTCCCCAGCTCAAGCCGAAATCTTCCCCTGTGCTGCTCGTAGCTTGGGGTGGGGGCAGGAAGAGCATCACTCTCTATAGGTCACCCAAAATGTGTCCTTCAAGCAGGTGAAAAACAGAGGAGTGTGACATTTCTGGAGGCGTTGGGCTGCAATACCAGCTCAGTTAACAGCACTGCTCAATACCACTGCTCTCTTTACTAATGTCTGTTTTTTTATCCTCAGGCCTGAATCAGACCCTGGCCTCATTCTTTTCTTAAGGCAATAGGGTCCTTGGGATGATGTAAGTCACACGGCTCCAGACTTCACTGCATTTGGAAGTAATAGCTGCATCCTTAACTCAGCTGGCTTCAAGGGAGGTCCCATTATCCAGCCCATCTGTAAAGAAATTGAGCTAAAAAAGGCCCTTTGCTTTATGAAAATGACGCTCATCTTCCTCAAATCCTGGCTCGATGCTTAAATCCCCATAAGAAGCCGTGGGCAAACCCCAGGGGATGTTTGTGGCATGTGCTGCCAGGGCAGCTCCAACAGCTCAATCGGCTTGGGGAGGCCCTTCCCACCCGTATATGAGAGCCTAGCATTTGCAAAACAAAACGTGAGGCACAAACCAATACAGTTACAGCGACTGTTTCCACCTGCTCTAATCACCACCTTCGTAAGGTTGTTTTCATTTTGTTCCCTCCCTACTCCCCCCAGCTCCACTCCGCAGCAAGCACCTCCCTAAATTCCCTTAATCTCCCCTTTAGGTCATATGGTATCTTTTAATTCTTTAATCAATTTTCCTCCAGACTCCCTGTAATTTATCGATGATCTTTTAGCAATGAAACCCCAGAACCAAACACACCTTCCCTGGGAGCATCGGCACCGGATCAGTGGCAGCACCGTTGCCAAGTCTGCCCCGACAGCGATAACCTGGATGCTCAGCACCGCCTGTCTCTCCTCATGGAGGATAGCAGCCTGTCACGCATCCTCTGATTTGCTTACAACAAAGAAGAACTAACAAGTACTTATTGTCATATAAAAATACTGTTATCAGTGTTTTCATTATTTCCTGAGGTGTGGCGGGAACCCCCAGCACAGAGCTCCCGCAAGGTGGACAACCTTCCTGCACACTCCAGGCACCACAGCAGGGAAGGGGCTGTGACCTGGAGGTTCACAAACCTTTTTTGGGCAGGATGAGGGGCCCGGGATGCTGGGATGGGCACTATGTACAGGTGGTTGGGGTGCTGCTACTTTTTTGGGGAACACACCACACTGTTCATGCAGCGGCACTTCCCAGCACAGCGGGAGACCCTTGAGAGACCTGGGGCAGAGCAGAGAGGAAGGCACTGTGCCCAGATACCCCACTGATGGTCTGGGACTGATTTCTGGCTGTGTTGTTGTCTCTGCAAGGGGCTCAGAAATGGATCAAGTAGTTTGGCAAGGAAGCCTAGGGCTGCTCTTTCTTCCCCTCCCTTTCTCACCCCCTCCAAGGTCAAACAGTCCTGGACTCTCAACAAACTGTCGCAGGGGCTCCAGGGGATTTTAGGAGGCATTTGCTAGGATTTCAGCAGACCTGAAGCGTGACTTCACAGGGATGGGGGGGAAATACCCTGGAGCTTTGGCGAGAAATGTTATTAGAGTCACTGAAGGATTTTGCTGTGCTCTCTGAAGCGTTGTGCAGAAAATTACAGGTGAAGAGCAAGCCCCGTGGTCTGGACATTGCCAGCAGCATAAGGATGCTGTGGTGTCTGGGCTCACATGAGCCCCACTTCCCTATCATGGATCAGGAGCACACTGCAAATGCCTCCTGCAACAGGGACTCTTCTCTCGATGCACACAGATGGCCCAGAATCCCTCTGAGATGAGGTGAGCAGCTGGAACAGGTCTGAGAGCCAGGGCCTGGCTGCAGATGAGAGCTGCAAGGATGTGCTGGCAAAAACCAGACAGGGCAGAGCAGTCTGGGTTTACCCGATAGTTTGCCATCCTCTACTGGAGCAGAAAAAACAGCTCTGACTGGGTTAATGCCAATGCAGTTATGTCTGTTCCATGGTGTATAAGTCACCAGCAGCACGGGAAGGAAGGCAACAGGCCTCGAATAAGTGGGGAAATGCTGTTATGCTGCCAAAGTTTCAGTCCTTTCCAGTGGTGACACGAGGCTGAACCTGGCCAGGATGCAGTATGGGAAGATTTGAGGTTTGCCTGCCACAGGGAGATGCTGGAGGCATAGCATCAGTACCCATCCCATGCCCAGAAAGTTGTTCACAGGCATTTCTGGAGAGCAGATCCCACAGCAGTGCCCACGGGTTTGTGGCAGAGTGGCTCAACCATGGCCCAGCACAGTGAAACTCGAATAACTTTTGAGATCATAACTCACACATGCATCTCGGTGGCTGTCTATCCTGCTTTCTGCACTAATATGAGATGGAAAGGCAAGAACTGGGCCAGGACCCACCGGGCAGATGCACTGTCTTTGTTTTCACCCCCATGCTGACGCTTTACTTGGACCCTTGAGGAAGTTTGTAGCTCGAAAGCAGCCGTCACTATGAGCCAAATGGGTTGCAAATGCATTGGCATGTGTTGTGTCATCTGCAGTGGTTAATAGGATCCATTTTCCAAGAAAGGGGAAAAGGAAGAAGAGGAGGAGAATGCTTAAATCAGCAAAACAAACATTCACCACCCCTTCCGAAGCACTACACCCAAGGCAATAGATTATTTATGGAAGTTTGGTCAGGAGCAATAACCTGCAAGGGCTTCTCACAACAATGCAGCTGGATTCAGATGTCAAACCAAAATCCTTAGCACTTAATACCTTCAAAGTCTGTACATAGAATGGATGTGTTGCTGGCCCCAGTGGAGTTATTGTGAGATTTGTCTCTCATTTCACCACCAGCTTCGTTAACATACTAATTCCTGCTGCCCTGGAACTGGGCAGGGAACCACCCTTCCTGGTGGCACCTACACCATGCCCCAGCTCTGAAATGATGCAGTTGCCTGCCCACGTGGTATTTGCTGCAAGGCTTGGGAAAAGTGACAAATGGGAGAAAAGCATCCTGTGCCACCTTACAGTCAGTCACTTTACAGGGAAAGGGAGGTACAGAGCAGTCAAGGGATGGCTTCTGAGGATGGAGAGGCTCCTGAGGATGCCTGTTAAATCCCTCAGCCCCAAGTGCAGTTCCCTGGTGAACACCAGATTCTCAGTCATCTCTGCAGGCATTTGAGCACTGCGGGGCTCAGCACCTATGGGTGGCTGAGCTGCCCAAGCCCCTGTCTCCTGCCTGGCCCCAGGCAAGGCTGGGAGATCCCTCCTTGCCTGCCCGGCTTCCCTACAGCCCAAGCAGATGTTCTGGGTCCTGTGTCCCGGGACAGATCCCGGCTTGATTTATTACTGGACGTGACTTCTGGAGTTTGTCAAAGGCACCCGCTCCCCCTCCCCTGACTTTTCCCACACCCTTCCCATTTTGTTTTACGTTCACTTTGTGGTCTCCCCACCATAGCTTGCAATAAACAGAAACTCATTTCCAGTATAAACAACTGCACACTCTGCCCCAGCGAGCCGTACGACCCTGCCTTTCCCGCTCCCCACCCCTGTCTGCTTTTGGGTTCTGGGAAAACAGTCTCTTTCTTCTGCTTTTTTTTTAGCCCCCCAGCCTCCTGGCCCTTTGCTTTTTTTTCTTTTCCCTGAGATTTATAATGTGCCAGCCAGAGCTGGAGTGGTCTATCCCGCTCCACATCACGTACGTGCTATTAAAAGTAAAGCTACCAATAGATCTCGGTAAGGAAAACCACCTGAGCTCTGCCTGAGCTAAGGGTTTACAAAATGGGGATGTTGGCCCTGACATGGCCAAAAGCCTTTCAAGATGTGGGATGTCTCTCAAGGCAGGATTTAGAAGACCTGAATCACAGAGCGAAGATGTGCAGGGCAGATCTTGCCCTCCCTAAGCCCTGAGTCAGGAGAGATGCCAGCCTGATGGGAGCCAAGCCTGGTGAGAAACCTTGCAGGAATGCCATGGAGACCTGGGCGGTCACCTCTCTGAAGGGCTGGGCTGATGCTCTCAGTTGCCTTTATCTACCTTTAACCACCTGGAAAGGAACTGGTTGGGCCAAGCAGTCTGTCTCAACTCTTGCTGTGCCTGATGGGGGCAGACACACCCGGAGAAAGCAAATTGAATATTTCCTTTATATGGGGTACACACCTGTCTGCAGCGTTTTCCCAGAATCACGGAATATGCTGAGTGGGAAGGGACCCACAAGGATCACCAAATCCTACTCTTAGCTCTGCACACGATAGCCCCAAGAATCCTACCATGTGCCTGAGAGCATTACCCAAACACTTCTGGAGCTCTGTCAGGCTTGGTGCTGTGACCACTTCTCTGGGGAGCCTGTTTCCGTGCCCAATCACCCTCTGGGTGAAGAACCTTTTCCTGATATCCAACCTA
The DNA here is from genome assembly GCA_013398955.1 of Callaeas wilsoni. Taxonomy (NCBI): domain Eukaryota; kingdom Metazoa; phylum Chordata; class Aves; order Passeriformes; family Callaeidae; genus Callaeas; species Callaeas wilsoni. The sequence goes on from VWPU01010572.1 coordinate 146,420, forward strand.
AACCTCCCCTGACACAACTTCAGGCCATTCCCCCAGGTCCTGTCACTGGTCACCACAGAGAAGAGATCAGTGCCTGATAAAAACACATTAAAAAGTGGTAAATGTTTTTGACACCTGGAAGAGCTCACAAAGGCTCAGGAGGATTCCCTGCCATTGGAAGTCTTTATATGAGGGCTGAATGCCTTCCTCGCAGTTTTGCTGCCCTTCTAAGAGGGATCTATTCAGGGCAGTATCCTGCCCTGCAGGGACCACACAGCAGAGCAGGCAGCAGCCTTGGGCCCCCATGTCTTCCTCACATCCCACATCACAAGGATGCTGCAGGGGGTGCACACATCTGCCTTTTCCCATGGCACAAGGATGTTGGGGTCAATAACCTTGCAATGCTTGAGGAAAAAGCTGCTTGCTTGGCCAAAGCTCCTTGGTTGCAATTTTACTTTCTATTACCACTCTTTTACTCTCTACTGCCATCTTCCTAGGACAAGCCAGCCCAGGACCACCAGTGGCCAGAAGTTAGTCATTTAATTCCAGGCAAGGAGCTAGTCAAAGCAGCCAGTGGTTTAATTTTTGCTGGGAGATTAAGAAAAATGAGGAAATGAGGTGGGTTAGTGAAAATCTGAACCCAAGTGGTTTAGCTGGAGAGAATCCCAGCATTGTAAACTGGCCTCTAAGAGTGCTGGAAATATTCTTATCCCCATTGCAGATGCTGACACTGTGTTCATACTACCACTGGCTGGGACTCACTCACAGTAAGGCTTGTGCAGCCCCAGACAGCTGGATTTTGATTGTGCTGCATCTCCGTTAGTTTTGCCCCATGTGGGGTTTTCCATGTAGAAACAGGCTCCTTGAGGGGTTGTGCAGAGCACAGGGGTGCTGCTGGAGTGCTGCAGCACCGCACTGGGAACTTCACATCTACAAGAAGGTCACGTAGATTTGGAAAAAAGCCCCACACGTCATTTACAGGGACATTAAACCTGAGTGACTGTCTCGCTACAGAGTCTGAGTGCAAGCAGAGACTGTGGTACCACACAAAGCAATGGGGAGCTCCCAGCCACAGCTCCTGGCACCTGACCACTCCCAGCAACCGTTCCAAGCAGGTGAGTTTGCTCATTCTGCCTTGTCCTGAGAGAGAAGATGATCAGGTGTGTGATGCTCCCAGGACAGCCCAGTGGGCAGGATCAGGACTGGATCCAGGCTGGGTGGGTGTCTCCATTCACTGACTCTGATTCATGAATGTGCTGGACTGAGCCTTACACATGCTGCTTGATGCCAGAAGCAGGCTGTGAGCTGGCCTGAGGGAAGCTGTGTCCTCCCAGAGGGAGGGGGCTGCTCCAGGTGGTTTGAATTCCCTTGAGCAGGAAGTGACAAGAGATCTGGCAATGCGGATCCACCTTGGTGCAGCCTGTGCTGACTGTGCAGCAGGCCCAGCAGATGGTCTGCCCATATTCAATGGGAAAGCTGAAGGGCATGGGAGGTTTCCTCTGCAGAACACCCAGTTCTCATGGAAGCACACTGATCAGGAGGAAACACACTAAAAACTCCACATACAAAAATCCCTGGAGTGGAGAAATGCTTTCAGTTACGTGCTGAGACCCTTTCTATCTTGACAGCTTGGCTGTTATCTCAGATCACATCTCTGTTTGCTGACAGCACATCATGACACGGCTCTGTATCGTGATGAGGGCAGCTGGTGTTGCAGGTGGCTGTACCCATGGCAGGAGAGTTACAGCCTGTTGGATTCTCTAACAACAAATCCATACCAATGGATTAGCTGTCTATGGAGACAGTGGGTAGCGTTTTATCACCCCTTCACACCCCATTGATAAAAGCACTCCTGGTATGAAGGGTGGCCGAGAAACTGCTCTGCTCCTCTCCTGTCCCATGGACAAGCAGCTGAAGCTGTCCTCAGCCGACCTGAGGCCCTTAGCCTTTCTGTTGTCCACCCAAACTGAGCATCCCCAGTGCAGTTAATCACTGCAAGCGTCGGGGGCAGGAGACAGCCGAGGCCTCTGAAGTCCAGCACAGTTCGCTGACCCTGGGGAGGAATGCAGCTGACTCACACCATGGGAATCTGACCTCCATGGAGGCTATGCAACTGGCTGAGATCATGGATATCCATGTCCTGGCACTGTGGCTCCCGGCAGAGCTGCAAACAGTACGGTGTGCCCTTGTGGGTCACAGTGGGTCCAGCCTCTCATCTCACTACCGGGATGTTCTTTAGGCGTCCCAGTGTGTGCTGCACACCCTGGCACAGTGCCTGCTTCCCTGTCCCTGTCCCTGCTAAGGAGCATGGGCAGCAGTCCTGGCTCTCTCCAGAATGATATTTCCAGCTAGGAAATGCTCTGAGTGTGCCAGCACTGGAGCTCTGCTGCTTCTGATTCTTCTCCAAGTGACCCACAGGGTACTGTTAGAGCTGCTGTTATGGTGATTTTTATTTAAATCAATACCTTCCGTGTTATCCCTGAAGCGCTCACTACTAATAACCTCTCATCCTCTCAGCATGCTTTCAGTGGCGGTCAGCTTTGCTTTGCTCTGCGAAGAGCTATGAGCCCTCAACACCTCTCTGCAACTCCACCTCTGCCCATGCCTCCTGGGAGTGAGGCTGCTGCCACCCCAGGTGCAATTCAACCCCAGCAGCAGTCACAAATACCTATGGGACTCCCAGCTGGTATTTAAGTTTCCAGTCATTGTGATGGGAGGAGAAAGCCCTGAAAAATCTCATTTCCAAAGACTTCTTTTGAAGTGCCAGCCCCATGTGGGATCTGATAAGGCAAATCCCAAACTGACTGAATAGCAGGTTTCAGGTCCAGCATGTGACTTTTGAATCCCAACATTTATCATTATTGCTCCTGGAGAGAGCAGGGGTTTCTCTGCCTGGAGTTTCTCAGTGCAGAGCACAGAAGAAGTCTGGGTCACTTGGTCACCTATACCATCAACAAGTGGCAGGGGAACCCCCAAGTACTGATGCAATCCTGCTAACCACACGGGGCACAAAGAAACACCCTGATTTACCAGTATCTCCAAATTACATTAATAAATCTTTACTTGTTTTATCTGAGCACATATAGGTCCTTTTCTACTAGAGCTGAAAGTCTTGGTGAATGTTCCCTGGGTACAAGTGTGGCTCAGCGTAACAACCACAGTGTGACAATCCCGGGGCTGAGGCACAGTCCTGAGGTGATGAGACATGGATCCCCCGTGGGCACACGCTGCAAAGCCAGTCCTCGCTGCCAAGCACCGTGCCGGGGGTGCTGCAGACCCTTGTGGGAACGGCCCCTCAGAACAAAGCACCAGCCACCATCTCACCTCCTCTGTCTTCCCTGGCTACCCTTCCCCAAATCCCTCCCTAATATCTTCCCTCAGGCTGCAAAAGCCAAAACCAACGGGGGAAAAAAGCGAGGCATAAACCCGTCATTGTGATGGAAGATTGGCACATTATGAATTTCCCATGTCAAAATAATGGATCAAAACTTGTGCTGCCACCCTGGCTCCAGAAGGGCACCGCTGATCCTACCCATGGTTTATGTTCGATGAAACTGAGTTAGTAGCGTTTTTATCTGTCAATTAGGAACCATGAAACAGTTATTAAATAGAGTCAGAGCCCTCCTTGCTGTTCTCCTGGGCAGTGCAGGAGACACATAACAGCCTGTAATGAAGCATTAAGCAGCAGCAGTTTTGTTTCTGATAGGATTGGAAATGATAAGCCAGTGAGGCATGGCCAGATAGGGGAAGCAGGGTCCCTGGCTCAGAGGACACATAGCAGCAGCTGCTGTGGGGAAGTTCAAGACTGAAATTTCTGCCCCCTGCCCCAAATAAAGTCTCTGCAGGACTGCCATCTCGCTGCATCTGCTTGATGGGGGAAAAGTAAGGGCCTGAATTTAATTATCTGCTTTTCCTAGTGCAGCCCTGGATGACTTCCACAGAGGCAGGAGGGCCTTCATTTGTGAACGGCAATGTTATCCCAGCCCCAAGGAGAAAAAGGGCTGGTTTAAACAAGTTTTAAGAGACAGGGACTGGGCTGCTCATGGGAAGGGAGATAACACAGGCACAATCCATTTCTGTAGGTCATCAGAGTCCAGGAAATGCTGTCACTGCCCTCCCTCTGCAGATGTGGATGCCCTATGGCATCTTTAAGTATGATGCCCCCAGACAAGGTTAGGATGTCTACTTGATCTCAGGGACTTTATGTCCAAGATTTGACACAGTGCAAGGCCAAATTCTGGGCAGAGTGATGGTAGTCCTGCACAGACAGAGGCACTCCAGAGATGGGAAGCATGGAAAGGGGCAGAGGTTCAGAGTTCCAGTGTCAATGGACACATTTACCTGTCTCCTTCCCACCTCTTGTGTCAGGTTTTGGTAAGCCCTTGCTCTGCCCTGTGAGCTCTACACCCACACCATCCCCAGGCAGCTCAGAATGGCATTTGCTCACCGACCCACAGCTGTGGACCCACCCCCTCCCCAGCCACTGCAGGCAGGGCCTGTTTGCACCAAGGGACCATCCAAATGGGTACAAAGCAAACTGTCCTATCAGCACCCTGCCCTGGGGACCACCACGGATCTGGCCATGCCAAAGGCTTTCAGACATCTGTGGCTGCTTTGCAGCCTGTTTGTTCACAACAGAAACAGGACAAAACCAGCAGGGTTTTGGGTTTTTTTTTTGCTTCTGATGATTTTAAATGAAAGGCTGAGTTTTCAGGGCTTTTCCTTTTGGAGCTCCCTCTGATTTAATTAAAAACCTCATCAAACCAAAATAAAATTAGCAAAATCTTGAACACAAGTGCTTAACTCTCTAACAATATACAACAAAAAATTTCATCTGGCTCTGACTTCCAGGGCATTTTTCCAAAGTTGCCAGTGAATAGCAAATCCCATTCATTTCTTCTTTCTGGGCAAACCGCTTAGGAATCTGAAGATTAGCATCTCCCAGTGCAATGAGGGCTCCTGCTAGCTCCTTCTCCAATTGCCACCCTTTAGTGAGCAGGAGGGAAGTACACTGCAGTGTTAGGCTGGCTCGCTACAAACCTACACCATCTACCCCTCTCTTCCCAGGGATTTTTCAGAGTTTCAGTGTTTGCAAGACACTAAGGGATTCCCAGACAGGTTGCACCATCACACCACTCTGTCCTGAGTCCTGCCATCACAGTATGCTCATGGCACACTCTTCAGGGCCTGGCCTCCAGGCTAAGCCCTGTCTTTCCCTTCCAGCCCTGAAGAATGAGAGGGAGACCTCACCGCAGCAGAGATCAGGGCTCTCCCTGCATGGAAAAATGTAGCTATAGTAACAAATTGCTCAGAGCTGCAAGGCAGTGATGGACAGGTTTCAGCAAGGCAGATGGGAAGGCTGCTGGTGGATAGGATGCTGTGAGACGTTATGGAGGGCACAATGATGGGCATGCTTCCCTAGGAAAAGACCCTCCTCCCATGGGCATGTTGCACCAGCATGAGGCTCTCCAAACTTCACAGACACAGACTTGCTGGGGATTTATTGCTGCCAAGCCATCTCCAACACCTTCACCTCTCCAGGATGAAGGAGATGCCCAGAATACGGCTGAAGCATTTGCGTGGCCTCTCCAACCTGTCTGCAGAGTGAAAGTGGGGAAAAACTTGAAGTGGCAGGAGAAGCAACAGCTGCTGTAAAAGTGCTGGAAACCAGGAGACAGGAAAGGCACAGACCTGTGTCTGCACACACCAGGCCGTCTGAACTGCAAGCTGCTTCCTTGAGGCAATGCTACCCTGGCCCCTTACCATCCGTTCGGATGGACTGGTGCCCAGAGCAGGATTTTCATCTTTGCACCGTGGTGGGATGCTCATGGCTGCAGGCAGCACTGGAGCCCAATATCACTCAGGCTGAACTTCACCCCAGCTCCTGCTGAGAGCTGTGTGCAAGCCCTTGGAGTGGTTCAGTACCACTGCAGCTGTCACACACAGCTGGGTTAGGCTGCAGAAAGGAGGATGCAGCAGGGACAAGAGAAATGGGAATCCCTGCCTCTTCTGAGTATATGATGAGAAGTTTTCAGCTCCCTTTCCACCTTGACTGTGCCTGCAAGGTAGCCAGGATGGAAGGCCACTGTGGGTTGCTGAAGAGAGGCACATCTGTATCCAGTACACCAATGTCAGGACAGGGGGTAAGGAGCAACCCAAGTGGTTCTCCCTACTCTATTCTAAAGAGGATGCAAAATTAGGGCCAAAGGCAGCCCAGGGTCCTCACCCTCACATGGCTGGGAATCTTGGACTTTGCAGCCCTGCAGCAGTAGGATGTTTCCCTCACTGCACCTCTTCAGAACAGAAATAGAGGCCTCAGGTGCTCCTCAGGGATCGGTATTTGCTTTCGGAAAGCAGCCAAGTGGCTAAACCAGGCTGGAGCCTACTGCTGGTGCCGCAGAGCCGATCAGCCAAGAGACAAACCCAGAGCAGTGACATGGGCAGAAGACCTGTGGGGGCTCTTTGCAGCCATGGTGAAAGGGCTCTGCAAATGCCTCTCTCCTAGCGTGAGCATCCTCCAGCTGGCAAGAGGGGCTGCAGCCTGACCTGCTGTCCCTGCCTGCTTTGCACTCAGAAGGGATTCTGGGACTGAGGGGAGGGAAGGTGGGCAACCCCTCCTCCTGCACCTCCTTGGCTTCCCTGATATTTGCCCTAGAACAAACTCTCAGGGATTAGCACCAGCCACATCCTGGTGAGAAAAATATTAAGGGATTATGAGATTAGAAATACCATTTATGCCTAGAGGAATAACTCTAATTCTTATCTGATTGTCTACAGATGTCAGCAATCAAAGCGCCTCTTTCATGCAAAGCAGGGAGTGCTGTTGGGGTGGTAGGTGAACACGACTTGGCCCCCTCCTAGCACGAGCCAGCTCCTCCTGCTTATACCTGCCCTGGATTGTGTTTGGCAGCAGCTGCTGGTGTGTTAGTTCCTTCGAGGGGAAAAGCTGCTCAGCAGGAGCCCTGTGCTGGGGCTGCATCCCCCTCCTCTTTGTGTCTGTGCTGGGCTGCCCACCCACGATAAGCTCAGCTGTGCCTGCTGCTTGCAGAGTGATGGTGGAGAGCCTGGGGGAGTGGGTGCTGCTTTGCCCACATGGAACACCACCCTGAAACTCCAGCTGCAAGCCTACCACAGCCCTTTTGCTACCCTGGGCCACCAGATCCTCCTGCCATGGGTAGTGTCCCCATGAGCAATGCCAGCACTGCGATGTGCAGGGTGCATGGCCAGCTGTGAGTGATGCAAGCCTCCTCCTGCCACCGGAGGAGTCAGATAGCTTGAAAAAGAGGCAAACTAACCAGGTCTGACCGCAAGCCTGTGTGCTGCCCCACTGTACTCTCACGGTCTGCCTTACACCCAGCTGGAGGGGCTGGGATAGTCGGGGTTAGGGCATCACTGGCTTTGTGGCACTACTGCTCCTGGGCTGGCCAAGCACTTTGTGCCAGCTCGCCTGGGGAGGCAGCTCATAATAGGGTGGCCTGGGAGGCTCTGCCTGGCCATTAAGGAAGGTAAGTGCTTCTGGGCATGCTGTGCCAAGCTCCTGTCTGCACGCTGGAGGCAGAGTTCGTGCTGTTTGATGGCACATTATCTCCACTCGGCTCCTCATCAAAAGCTCTCTGTCAATCCCTCCTACAAAGGAGGGCTGTGAGAGCTTTCTGTCCTTCATGCTAATGCTTACATGAGTATCTCCATCCTATCTCTCTTCTTCCTTCCCTTTCTCAGACCTGAGCCATCTCCCCCCATTTTGTCCCATTTTCTTTTTCTGCCTTGCCCTGTGACTTGCAGACACCCCAGCACCGAGGCAACATTTGTCTTCTCCCAGCCAGGAGCAGGGTGCACAAAAAGGCAAGGCATCATGGAGCTGGGATGGAGTAGGGTGAGGAACATCCTAAGTGGGGACATGCAGCACCTCCGAACACCCCACATCCTCCTGTTGTGGAGGTTTTTCCTCGCAGCTCTGATCAGCACCAGCAAACACCTGAGCCACATTATGCGACGAAAGAAACAGCAACCGCGAAGCTAAATCTGCAAGACAGGGATATGCACCTTCCTTAAGTCACTGACTTGATGGCCATGGGAGAAAATTAGTTCATCTCACCTGACCTCCTGGGTTGCACAGGCCATTACGTCCCTCCATTACCCCTCTATTGAGCCCAATAACTTGTGTTTGACGGAACAATCTTTCAGCAAGGCAGCCAGCCTTGTTCTGCAGATAACAAGCGACAGAGGAGCCGACATGGCTTTTGGCAGTTTGTTCCGATGCTTAATCATTTTTTCTATTAAAAATATGAGCCTCATTTCTAATTCAAACGCGGTTGTGGCTCAGCTTCCAGTTATTTGCTCTAGTTATGCCTTTGCTTGCTGGTTTAGTACCCAGTATCTTCTCTGCTTGGAGGTAATTACCAAAAGAAGTCAAGGCATCTTTCCAGCTTCCCTTGAAGTCACTGAACAGACTATTTTAAGTCTTTCTCCTTTTGGCAGTTCCCCCTGCTCCCTTCACATTCTTCTTTACTCCCCTGTTTTCCCAGGGTCCTTCTCAAATCATTTCTTTGATAATATCACAGGAACTAAGCAAGGACCTAATATTGTCTTTGTTTGTACATATGCAGCAGCTGGCAGAGCTGGCTCAGTCTTGGATCCAAGAGTCCCCTTTTTGGCCAGCCGGTCCCAACACAAACTCACAGTTTGGGGCACCTCCATCCTGGCACCCTCCTGCAGGAGCCGTCTTCTGTGCCCTCTGCAATTTTGCTTTTTTTGTCATAATTAAGCCCTGACGGTGTGTGGCAGCACAAACCTCACGCCACCACCATTCCTGGGCAACTGCTCTGCTCACTCCAAGTGGGAATCATCCCTGAGTTTTGCTAACAGACAGGGAAGTGGGAGAAGGGAATGCTGCAAAATGATGCTTGCAATTACTGTGTCTCATAGCAGCTTTGTGAGCTTTTTAATGGCCCTGAAAAAGCCCACTGCTCTTTTCCACTTCTGGACAAAACCCTCCATGGGCTGACACAGCAGTTCTCACACCACCATGGCAAAAATCGCTTCCACGAACACTGCTTTGGCATCTAAAAAACTGAGTGGTGCTTCCCCTCCTGAGCCCTTGGAGGTGATGGGAGCAATGTTGGTGTGGTTATGCTGCTCCAGCAAAGCAAGTGGGGTTTGCAAAGGCCATGTATCAGCCATGACACTTGCAGCAAGGAACAGCGTGGTGCTTTGGCACAGGACAATCCAGCAGCGTAATCACACCTGCTTTGCATTGATGTGAACAGCAGGGGTGCCCACAGTACCAGCTCCTCCCTCCATGCTCTTTCCTCCAGGAATGTAGGGGTTTCTGATTTTGGACCATATCTGGCCACTTAAGTCCAACGCTTCAGGTCAGCTGGAGATAGAGGAATTCCCCTCGCCCTAGATTTCACGACTCTGTGAGCAGAAGAAAGCAGAAGCAAACCCACATGCTGGCCAGGAGAGGGAGGAGGAATGGGAGGAAGGGCTGGATGATGAAGGCTGTGGCAGAAAGGGTGCCATGGGTGACACGTCCAGGCCAGCTGCCTGTGAGATGTCCCGCTCCATGGTGTGATGTAGAAACATGCAGACCTGTGTGATCAGAGTGTGCTGCCTCCCTGGGGTGGGCTGCAGTGGGTGGTAGTCCTGGCATTGGGGGTGTCCAACCCAACACAACCCATTTTTGAAGCCTTGTAGGGTGAGGATGGCACAAAATCATCACACAGGTTTTTAAGCCAAATTCTGTGGCTTCAGAAAATTCCTCCCCTGTCTGTGTCTTAATTTGCCCTTCTGCCTTTTCATTTAGAGACTAACATCCCTGTTTACCACCAGGCTGGGGGAGGAATGAGAGGTGGCACAGGCTGCCTTGTGCCCACAGGGCAGCACTGGAGTTCATATCCCTGGGTTTCAGTGAGGGCAAGAGAGAAAGAGGAGGAAGAGGCTGCTGAGGCCAAAGAGCCTTTTCAGAGGACAGCCGCACCTGGCTGGCAACTCAGGGAAGTCAGGCACAGAGGGAAGGGGAAGTAGCTTGGATCCATATGGAGAGAACAGGGATGAACTCTGCACTGGAGGGCTGAGCAATTATTTCCCCAGAAAGTGAATGGCACCACATCAACTGCAAAGACACCAAGAGGTGGCAAATCTAGCTCATCTAGCATATGAACAAAATATTTCACTGATCCCTGGCTCCAGCCTGCTGGGACCAGGCACTGGCTCAGACCAACACAGGTCACACAGCATCCAGAAAGCAGCCAAAAGGCAGAGAGTTGTTTGCAACCCTCTGCTTTCTTCCCTAACCAAAAGGACAGGATGCATCCATGACATATGACAAGCCATGCCATGCAAAGCTGCTCCTCATGGAATGTGCAGAGTTGGGGTGTGCTCAGTACAAAGCTACTCACATTGTCCAGCTGTGAAGAGGAAAAACATCCAGGGCCGGGAATGCTCAAGACAAGACAGCCCAATATGAGCAAAAATGCAGCACCAAGATCTGAGCTACAGCTCCAAACCTCCTCATGGTTTCCTGGCATGGACCCATTGAGTGATCTCCTGTCCTCCTGGAGGTGAACCTCCAGAGGATCTGCCTCGAGGTGAGCCTCCAGAGGATCCACCTCCTTTTCCTACACATCCAAACTCAGCCACATAGGACACTGAGTTTCCCTGTGAATCTGACTCTGGTCCAGTCATGGCTTTGTGATCCCATCTCCCACCTGGGGCAAACTGCAGCACTGGAGAGCCACTGCTGGTCCTCGCTGACACAGGGTTCTGTGCACACACTGCCGGGCTCTGCTCTTCACGTCCCCAGAGCGAGACCAGATTTCCCCATGCTGCTTGGCACATCAGCTAGTCATTGCTCATTTGCTTTTGGCAAACACCCCTCTCCCTCCCTGGCAGCATCAGCAGCCAGGCTGCCAAGGCTGGTACCCTGTGAGCTGGTGGAGAGAGGGGCACACAGCCTGATGTTAGCCGTGCTCAGCAGGCTGTGTATGGCTCCCGTCAGCGCAGAGAAGACCATCCTGAAGAGAAAACAAGCAGCCATCACCCTAGGGATGGTATCATAAACCATTTTAATAAGGCATTTTGCTCCCCCTCCCCACCATCCTAACTCATGCGAACACTGCCTTGTTCAGTTGGCAGCAAACGATAAAGACCCCCAGGGAGCACAGGAGGGGGAGAAAAGGGACATCTGTTTAGAGCATTTCTACTGCATGGCTCTCCCAGGCTATTTCTATCTCTTCTTGTCAAAATTTATCAACTGCGTAATTGTTTAAACAGCATTAAAGTGCTTGGAGCAAGAGCAACTGGAAATTGTCCTGCAGTTGCCTCTGGTACCGATGCTGACAGCTCAGGAAGGGACTGGGGAGGAAAGGGATCCATCGGGCATGGGAACCCTCTGACTCCTTTTCCGGGGGGGAGACACCACCCTGTCCTGCTAACAGGAGGAAAATAATCTCACTTTATCCTGATGCCCTTCCCTGCTTTCCAGGCCCAAAGCTCTCCTCCTTCTCCTCTGCTCCCTGTCCTGACCTGCTGTTAGCACACATTTAGTCTGTTGAATTATTTACAGCAGACGCGGCAGCTCGGGAAACCACAGCTAATGACAATGTCTTTCACGCTGAAGCACGCTGGACCTTGCCCTGACCCTGCTGAGCCCTTGGCTGGCACCTCACTGCCTGCCTGGGCCCCACTGTTGTTCCCAGCCACTACCAGAAGTTTCAGAGAGAGATGGAAAAGCTTTGGATATCAGGAAAAGACGAGAATTTGCTGCTGCCTGCCATCTCCTCTCCTTCAGACAGGAGGGATGTGGCCACAAACGATCTTCACTGTAGGGTCTTCCCGTCACTGGTGACACTACCTGGCCTGGGTCCCTGCAAACATGGGCACATATTGGTGGTGACAGACAAGAGTTATACCCTGTGCTGGTGACATTGGTGAGGTTTCTTCCTTCAGCATCTTCTGGGAAGCAAACAGTGATTTTATTTAAGTACCACAGCAGTTTGGAGCTGTGGTGGAGAAAAGAAAGCAGAATTCACAGGTGGAGAATCGACTCCTTTGCTCCTTGCCCCAAAGCTGCAGTGACAGGAGGTGGCTGTATCCCGGCCTGTTCTTCCCCTCCCAGGACCCTGGAAGCTGGGGACACATTGCTGGTGGGCGGCAGGAAGCTTGCACCAAATATTTTGACAAAGGGCACTTAGGAGCAGCTCAGATAAAATCCTTCCTGGAGCAGAGGCCAGTGCAAACAGAGAGCCAGTGTGTGTCCCCTCCAGTCCCCAGAGCAGTCACGGTCCCCACCCGTGGCCACCATCCCCCAGCCAAGGAGGGTTTGTCTTCTCAGCCCTAGGCATCCCTAATTCCTGGCACTGCAGAGCAAGGGTTGTGGGAAGCTGTTTAGACTGAACTTGGGATTCTTTAATTACAGAGCTGTTTTTGTCATGTTAGGCTGGATAAACAAATCTCAGGAGAGCAGAAGGAGGCTGTGCTGCCATCCATGCAGAACATGGGATGTTGGTACTGCATGCAGCGTTCAGTATTTGTGCTACACAAGGATGGGGAGGGGTTTCCAAGAAGCTGCCAAGCCCCAAAGTCCTTTTTTTCCTTTTCTCCTCCAGCCCAGCAGCTGGAGCCAGGCTCCCTCTCGGTCCTATCCCATGATCTTATTCCCAGCCCAGCTGCAGGAGAGGATGTACAGGGAGCCTCTGGGCTCATTTCACATGGAGGTCCAAAGCTCAGGATCCCACATTCACTGAGGTTCTTGCATCTTAAGCAGCCTCTCTCTGACAGACAGTCCATCCCTGGCTCTGGCTCATCACTGGCAACCCTGGAACTCTGCAACTGAAGGAAGATGGCAAGGGAGTGACCACCTTCTCCCCTTCTCAGTGCCCTCGTGCCGCATGATGTTCCTGCCATGACTCCGGTGGAGCCATGAGCTCCCCACACCACCCAACACAGCACGAGCTCATTGGTCATCGGGGTCAAGTGTGGGGCCACATCCCTTCAGGTACCAGTGGGGATGGGACATGGGATACTGCATGCACTGGCAACCTCCTGGGCATGCTCTTCCCTCAGACGGCATTGGCAAGGCCAGAGTAGAGCTGCTGGTGCTGTAGTCCCAAGTCGTGGCTACTCACAAATGCGCTGTGATGCTCCGCTGGCCCCACCACTGCACGCTCCTTGCTGTCCCCAGCTCCCCCGCGGGAAGGGGGGAGCCTTAAGGATGGGAGAGGGGATATTTTCATTGTTTCTGACACCGGCTGCCCCAGATTATCATGTTTTACATAGCGAGCCAAGGAAGCATCACTCTGCTATGCTGCAGCTGGGCTGGCTGCCCAGCCCAGCGAGGGGAAGGAGGAGAGGAGCAGCGGGGCGCGGGTGCGTGTGCGGGTGCGAGTGTACGAGTGTGTGCACACGTGGGCCACGGGGCACGGCTTCATTCAGCCCTTCCCGCTGCGGCATGCAGCCTGCAGCCCACTGAATGGGGTGGAAAGGTCGCCTGCTGCCTGCAAACGTGTTTGTTTTTCTAGCCTGGCTCCTAATTCGATTAGGACTAATTGCATCTGGGAGTGTGGTGAGGTTTTTGGGTGGGTTTTTTTTGGCTTTCTCCTTAAAGAGCCGGGATAGTAATTTGCATACTGTTACCCAGTACGCCTTTCCAGCTCTCAGCCGGGCCAAGACCTGAAATCTGGTTGCAGGCAGCTCGGTTCATCCACTGAAATTTCCCAGCCATGAACAAACAGCACAACATGGGAAGGCAGCGATTGGAGAGCCCGCGCATCTTGTGAAATCAAGCTGAATTTCAATGAACGAAGCATACCTGCAGGCTTGTTGACACTCCCTTTCTGCGGCTCTCAGGAACTGGAGGGTGATGCCTGGCTGCGAATCACCCCAGGACCACTGCACCTATCCAGCCCCCAGTGCTGCAGACACATAGGGGAAAAAAAGCCCTCCATAGTAATGAACCAAACAGCTCTGGGGTGCATCTCCTGAGTCTGGAATACCAACAGTCATTCAAATTTATTAGCTCGACCCCTGCCGTAGGTTTGGTCCATGTTGATGCAGTCCTGCCTCAAGGACTGCTTGGGCACAGCCTTGAGGTTGCCCTTGTGTAGGGCTATCCCCAAAGGGCAGGAGCACATCAGGAGGGTGAGAGGGATGAATCAAATGCGTGGGTGCTGTTCCTTGCCAGCTGGCCCTGGTGCCAGGGAATGGCTGCAGTCATGTTTAACTTGTTGCTCCTGAAATAGACTAAGTTTACATCACCACGGGAAGGAATTGGAAGAGTTCAGAGGGGAAAAATCCATCAAAAGGGCTTTTTTAAAATAATAAAACAAAAAAGCTCTGCATCACAGATCACTGGACAAGAGCAAGTAACTATCTGCACATGCTGACCCCGAGCTCCTCCTTCTCCATCAGCATCCAGGCAGGAGCACCAGCCTGACCAGAGTCACCCTGATCCAAGGCAGAGGCATCTCCACCACTGGCTGCCAGAGTCAGCCAAGCTTCTGTTCTCCCAAGCTGGCATGTCATCAGTGCCCTTCTACAGTTTTTTTCCAGCCAACCAAGCCATGGAAGCAGGCGGGCACACGCCAGTCCCTGGCACTGCTTTCCTCCACTGTTTAGCCAGTGCCCGTCATGGGATGCTCCCGCGTGCCCTAGGGGAGCCAGAGGTGCATGTCTTACATGGAGAGGTCACTACCTTCTTACTTTGCTTCTTAATCTTGGATAGGTGAAACAGAAAAAATTGTTTAAAAATAACAACAAAAAATAGATGCAAACTTGTAGTACAACCCTCTGGTTGCAGCTGGAGCCCAGCTGGGAGGAAAAAGACTTCTGAGGCAGAGAAAAGGGAGGCTCTGATTATTTATTAGTGGCCGATGTTTGATTGCTTGCTAATCAGTCCAGAGAACACTCAGGCTCTCCTGGCCTCCCTGCTCACATGTGGTTCCTGTTGCTTTGCCCCTTTCCCCCTCCCTCTCTCTGGTTTTGCTTTGTTTGTTTTTCTGTTAATTTGGTTGTTTTTTCCATGTCATTTTCCGTCAAACCGCATGTTTTTTCCTCTTTTTCTCGCCAGCCGCTGCAGTGACAGACATGGAGGAAGCAGGCCAGCCTGGGACTGCTTGTACTCTGCCAGGCCCTTTCCACATCCATGGCCTGGGAGGCAGCAATGCCCATGGGGCAGGGCTAGGGCTGGGGCTGGCAGCAGGCTACAAGACCCCAGGCCACCACTGCGACATGGAAGGCAAGCCCACTGCCTCCATCCCGATCTGTGTCCCTGCTGCTGGAGGGGATTCTGCTGTATTTCCTTTCCCATGCAGACCCCATCCCTGCTTGCTCTCCATCCTGTCAGGCAGCAGCCTTTTTGGGAGGCAGGCTGAATGATGAGGGTCAGATGCATGTCCACCAGGGTTTGGGCATCCCCAAAGCAGGACAGAAGGGCACGGGGGCAGAGGCGCCGGGTTGGGATGGGGATAAGCAGGTTAGAAAGGGACGGAGGGATGGCAGTGGAAGAAGGGTGCCTGCCCTGGCTGCCTCCCTCCCGCCCTCCCTTCTTTGCACATAAGGCCTCCCCGCTCCCATGTGCACTCTCCGGCTTCTGGCAGCCTTTCCGACGCGCGTTTCCACTCCTCTCTGGCCCATTAGCAGTATTTTTATAACATTCTGTAACGCACAGAGCCGTGTGCCAAACCTCAAGAGTGCATTATTTCCCAACGTCTTTGTTATATCCACCCCGGGCCCTCTGGCTGCGCGTTTCCAAATGCAGAGCTGTGGCTTGTGGGGGCAATCAGGAGCCCGGCACCACGCTCCTGTTACCCAGAGCTTTGTGCTCCCTCCTGCCCTGCTCCTGGTGCTCAGCCCTGGGCTCAGGCCAGGGATGCCTAGTGTGTAAAAAGACCTGGACACATCTCTTGCTTCTGGCCACACATGGGCATCTGCTGCTCTCAGGCTGCAGGGCAGGTGATCACTGAAGACAAACACCTGATTGCTCTCCTGTGCTTCATCTCATGCTCAGCTGCCTGAAAAAAGCTGCAGACCAAGAAGTAACTGCCCAAAGTGTCCTGGAAGAGGTTTCCCCTGGAGAAGTGCCAGCTTTCCCCAGGTCAGTCTGTGCTGAGGAGGATTCATGCCTTGTAGGTGGCTGATTTGGGACCTTTAGTGATAGACAAGCGTGTGGGCCCTTCCTTCTCACCATCCCTGAATGCACACTATCCCACTGCATGTGCACCACTGTCCCCATTTCTACAGTGAGTGAGACAGCCCAGCTACCCCCAGACTCTGCAGGGTCCTGCTGGGCTCCCAGCCACATCCCCCATGATGTGGACTTGGGTGTCAAACCCATCTCAAGGACCAGATGAGCTACCTCTGCCTTCCCTCCTGCCTGCTGAAGCACACTGATGAGACACCTTCCCACACCTGTGTCTGCACCATTATGTAGCATGCTGGCCCCTTCAGCATGAAATCCCCACTCTAGATATCCTCTTGTCTCTCCTTAGCCACTGGCATATCCAACCAAAGCCCCCTGGTCCTTGTGGGCCAGAACCATTGCAGGTAACACCACAGAGAGTGGCCCAAATGCAGTCCAAATGTGGTGCCGAAGCTTCCCCCATCCCTTCCAGGAGCTCCCCCTTTCAGCACAATCTGATCCCCTGTAGCTATTTCCTAAGCTGTGTTCCAATTCTCATACTAATCCACATTTTCTCTGGTTTAACTCATAATTTCCCATGTGGCATCATAGCAAATACTTCACTGAAGTCAAGACAGATTACACTGATTTCTGGGCTTAGAAAACCGGTTCCCTTATCAAAGAGAGCTATCAGGTTAATCTGCTGTGATATATCCCTGGCAAGCCCCCCCTGTATTTTTTTCCCATTTTCCATTTGTCTCTACGTCTTTAATTGCTCCCTCTTCCAAGCGCACCCTGCGGCCCCACTGTGCTGTGGGGTCAGGCTGTCTGATCAGAACTTTTCCTTCTCTCAGGCACAGGAGACACATTGCACTGGGTACCACCACTGACCTCTCAGCTGCTAATGAGCCTTGCTAATGAACAGATGTCCTCACATGAGGCTTAGGGATGAGGTGCTCCCCAAGCCTTCCATGCATTGTTGTCTTTGAAGGTGCCTCCACAACAGAGGATCATCTCCAAGTTTTATGCTCCCTCCTCTCCCTTAGCCTGTGCTGCCTTTGCTCTCAGCATTGCTGCTCAGATCTGGCGGGGTTCATTTGGTACCGGGCTCTGCCGAGCTTACTTTTAATCTCCCCTGAAACCTGCCTGCAGAACCAACTCTGCTCTTCTCTCCTCATTTGCTCTGTATTTATATGGCTAACCCCCCTTTTCATTTCCTCTGCAAGGTCTCGCTCAGCTTGACTCCTGGCAGGTCTCCCTTCATCCCTGTGCTCGCTGACCCCCACGACAGAGCTTGCTTTGCTAATTGACACCTTTTCCTGGTCCTCGACCCTTCTCTGCTCCCTCTCCACATCCTTCCTGTGGTGTTGTATGCTCAGGAGCACCCCTGCCTTGCCTTCGGGGCACATTCCAGGTACCATCATTTATTTAATGAGATCCCCAGCACTTCTCCACATGCAGCCTCAGCCCCTCACTCTCGCTGCAGTCATCTTCCTTGTTGCCCCAGTAAAACAGAAAAATGCAGGCACGGGCCTGTTTTCATTTAATTTCCCATGCAATTGAAATGAAATGAGTCCAAGAGCCCTCAAATCCCAGGTTTGGGCTCCCAATGCACTCAGCTGCAGCAGCGATGCTACCACAGGGCCATGCTGCAAACCTCCCACAGGTCATGCATCTCCATCTACATGCCCAAGCCCATCTCCACTCCCTGCTGGGATGCTCCCAAATCCACTCCTTTGCATGAGTCCTCACACCTCCAGGGAATCCATCATTCCTAGCAGAGCCAGGACACTAAGGGTGGGATGGGGGAGGCAGGGGCTGGAGGTGCAGCGCTGGGAAAAGAAACCTCACAGAGAGTATTAAATTAAAATCCAGCCAGTTAAATTAATTACCACTAAAAGCGCCTCACCTGATTAGCTCCTTGCACAGTTAATTGTGTTAACAACACCAGACACTCATTTGTTTATTTATTTGTCACCCTCTCTCCAGGGGCTGGCGGCCCCAGCAGTGTCCAACTGGGCTCCTCAGCTGCCCAGTGCTCAGGAGGCTGTGAAACTCCAGCAAATGGGAACACACAGTAATAGGGAACAGCAGGATTTGGGCTCTAACACTGAGCAATTCCCACGGGTCCCTGAGCGGATTGACAGGATTACTATTAGTGAGGTGCTTAGCAGATGGAAGAGCCATTGCAAAATCACAGTGATGCCACAGCTGCAGAGGAGGTGGTTGGAGGCTGCGGACCTCTCCCCACTCTCCTTGTTTCCTGCAGACCTGGGATGCAGCCCTCTGTGCACTGGCACAGCCTGGGACCTCTTCCTAGATGGGATCTGGTGAGCACATGACCAAGAAGAGGAGCTGCACAACGTCCTTGTGCTGCTGCCTGCACTGGACCCAGCTCCTGCCTGTTCTGGCTCTGAACTAGCTGTGAACACCTCCTGACCATAACGCAGCTAAACAGCTCCTGACTCATTTGTTAGACAGTGGCAGCGGCCCTTCTGTCTGCCATGCTCCCAACCTCCCCACCTGCTCACTGGTGTAAACCCTGCCCTGTTCTGACTGCTTCCCCTAATCTGATTCTCACATTACCTTTCAGCTTCTTCCAGCACCCCTTCTCCTTGGCCCACACACCAGGATCCATCCCACATGACCCTAAAGTGAGCTGGACACCGTGCAGCATCTCTAAAATTCGAATCTCGTCTCTAGGTGCAGTGAACCCCTCCTGCCTTATTTTCAGGGCTTACACAGACCCTCCTGTGACCCTTTGTCCCTGGAGCACGGCTTAGGATGGAGACAACACCCTGGCTCTGATGCCAGGTGCAGAAGGTGAGATAAGGAGTAGAGTAAGGCTCTGCTGTGTCTTCCAAACCTGGGAACATACAGCCACCTACACAACACATCCCTGGATGGTGGGGCTCCCAGCTGGTGCCTCACAGTTACCATTCCACAGCCGGCTATGCCGGCTGGTGCTCCCAGACACCCACTGCTGCCAGTTGCATTCACCGTGCTGCAAAACACACAGTTGCTATCAGCTGTACAAACACAGCAGCCCTCAAAACACACAGCTGCTATCAGCTCTCAGCATCATGTGAAATACAGCACAACTCTTATCTCCCCCACTGAGGCCCGGGAATCTACGCATCCTGTGCCGAAGATATGCAAAATGCTGGGGAATGAGCAGCTGTCCTCCAGCACGCCTGTGCACTCAGGATCCTGCAAACCCAGGGACCACCAATACCTTTTGGCTGCTCCCCTGAAGCAACTACACTGCAATAATCCCAGCCAGGGCTTCTCCTTGCTGACTGCAATCCTCTGTGACAGTTCTTTCCACATACAGAGATGGCTGTTGTGGCACAGGGCTGGATGGAGAAGCTATATCCCTTCTCAAATTATTCCTGAGGCATCATTTAATCTACTGGCTTTGATCCAAAGGTTGGGGCAGAGTGGCTGATTCCAGCTGGGATTAGTATGCCATGAGGACCTCATATGGCAGTGTGCAGCCGACAACCCCATATATGGAAAGTAGAGGGGTTGGCATCTGTGAGGAGTCAGTATGGGAACAGAGACAGTCCCCCTCAATGTGACATGCTGGCGTACTCACTTCCCACCCTCAGGTAGGTCTGGTATTTGAGGTGCCAGGAGGAGCCCTCGTAGCAGGAGTACTGGCCGCTCTGCGACAGGTCAACATTCTTCAGGATCAGGTAGGACCCGTTCAGGCGGGACTCATCGATATCGGTGCCGTTGGCTGTCCAGGTCACGGCTGCATCCCAGTCCATGGAGCCACACTTCATGGTCACGTCTGCACCTACCCGCTCATATTGGATGTGGCTGTCTGTGGGAAGGAAGAGGAGAAAAACAGGTGAGCTCAGAGCCCCTCAGCACAGCTTCGTTGGAAATAAGATCTTACCATCCCATCCGTGAAGTAAGAGAAGGACTGGGGTTTGGACTGATGTCGTGTTGGTGGCCAGGGAAGCCCAAGTTCTGCTCCTGTCCGCAGCCACGATTTATTTTATAGCAGACCTGACCAGCTGACAAATACCAGAGGATCATGGACCACCCCCACCCATAGGATGGCTTCCTCTCACCTTTGCTATGGTGAACACATGTCAGGGCTGCATGTACGGCTCACCAGCTAAGCAACCCACAGCACAGCCAGACGCACAAGACATTGCCAGTCCTGCATCTAGGTGACTTGTTGCAGGACACAAACCAAACGCATGCATCAGAAACTTCCAGCAGAGATGACACAGCACCTGGACTTATCACCAGCAAACTCTACGTATTTACTAGCACAGATGGGAAGCAGGTAACTCTTCTTGCAATTCCCCATCTAGGAAACCAGGCAGGAGGATTGCAACCTTACCGTGCTGTGCTGGGGAAATGCACAGCTGCTTGGTGCATGCAGTGCTGTTTGTCTCCTTGTCTGGGTTTTCTTCTGTTTCCACAATAACAAGATGCCTTGCTGAGCTGTTTCATGTAGCAGCTCACGAGTGGGGCAACACAGCTCATTGGGCACCAGCTGCCTAATTGAATTTTCTTAGGTTTCTGGACAGGAGCTGGAGCTGACATTCATTAATGATCCTTAGCAACTGAATATTTCCCGTGTTGCTACACTTGGCTGTGCTGAGCTGCATGTGGCAAGGATAAAACCACGTGAGGGCGTGTGCGTGACACAGGGTGAAGCAGGATGGGAGGATGAATGGGGATGAGGTTCCTTCAACGCTCCATCAAGCCTTTGTGCACAGACAAGGGTGGTTCAGTTCTCAAAATTCTCCTGGGCTTCAAAACCACATTTGACAAGGTGCCTTCCAAGGAAACTAGGCAGCCCTGACACATGGGGAAAGTCCTTGCAAGGATTTATAGCAGCTAAAGTCACCAGACCAAAGGTGAAAACAAGCTGTCAAATGTAGCAGTAGAAAATGTCCCTGCTGAAGTCTGACGAAGATCCGAGCTGGATCAGACCTGCCCAACACCCTCGTAACTCACAGGTAAAAGGGGTCAGGGCAGACAGAGAAGACAGAGTGCTGCTGAGGCTGTCAGGGCAGCCAAATCTCAGCTGGGTTCCGAAGCGCTGCAGAAGGACATCACGGTACCGACCACCAGGCAGTAACCCCGTGTTGATTAATGCACAGTGGAATGCATGCAGCCTTGCTTCCCTTACACACTCATCGTTCCAAATGCGCCACAGCCTTCACGGAAACCCACCTTGGAGTCATCACACTCACTTCCCTGAAAACATCAGCTCAGCGGTGACCAAGAACTCCAACCCAAAATGGAAAGCACTGTAACTGAAAAGCCATGAACAAACCTGTCCCCATTCTGTTATGAGCACAGCACCACTGGAAGCAGGGCAGAGGAAGGGAACAGGAACAGCTAAGGCTGGAAACAAATCCGACGTAAGGATGGTTTAGTAGACTCAAACCCTTCATCCGTAAAAGGAGACAACCAAGAAAATATGTGACAGACACCTTAGCAAGGACAAGTGACATGAGGAGGACAAATAGAGAATGACTGCTTGCTCTTTTTCCTAATAAAATAAGGGTGAGCAAAACAAGCAATAGAAAGTGGTCTTTTTTTTGCACTAATTGTGATTAAATTACAGAAATCTATATCCATCAGATGCTGTTGATGTCAACATTGCAGGGGGAAACAGTGAGTAAATGAATCCATAGTAGAAGATTTGACCTAAAACACTGAGCTGACCAGTGTCCCTTGGGAGACTGCAAGCAGCTGATGGTAGAGATGGATGGGAGAAGCACTTCCAAGGCTTCTCCTCTCTTTTCTCCCTCTCCAGACATCAGCTCCTGGGTCCCACTGACAGGCGGGACCACATGGATGTGATCCAGCCATTCTTTGTTTCTAAGCCCACATCCTGATCCCATCTGCAAAGCTGGCTCTGGAGGTATGCCTGGCAGGTCTCATCCCTCCTGCAGATGGTCTGTCAGGACACCTGCTCCTGACAAGAATACAGCAACTTTGGGGATGTTATCCCTGCTGGGAAAGGGGGTGCTAAGGACAAGGAAAAACTGCTTTGTAGTGAATAACTCGCTGGTGGGATGCCTCAGGACCATTTCTGACACGAGCCAAGGATGGAGACCTTTGGGAAACTGTGCTGATCAGAAAAGTTTATTTCAAGGGTCTTAAAAAAACTGGGAGAATGTACTGGCAGAAAGAGGGAAGAACATCTAAGACTAGGCATCTGTGTGAGGAGGGGTAGCTGGAACAAGACCAGATAAACAGACTGATAGGCAGAAGTGGAAGAAGACAATGGATGGATGGATGAATGTGTGTAACCACAGACAGATGGATAGCAGGCTGGATGGGCACAGATGGGATTGAGGAAAGGAGGGATGGAAGGACAATGAATGGGAGTGGTGTTGGGTGGATGGTTGGCTACTTGAATGGCTCTGGATGTAGATGGATGGTTGGATGATGAATGGATGGACAGACATGACTAGGCACATGTATGGATGGAAAAATACAAATATCAGACTTTCAGTAAGAATTCAAGCCTCTTACTCGAGTTCTCTAATTTCTTCTGTTGCATAAGGTAAAGAGATTTTGTCTTCCCGTTTCCTGCTGGCTCACATGACCATTGACTATCCTGTCCTTACACTTGGAATTCTGCTTGTCAGAGACACTGGAGACATTGTACCACCCACCAACCTTGCACGGAGAAAGGTTCAGTGCAGCGATGGACCCACAGACCTGCCTCCCTTGCCTGGCTCCTGCCTGCCTGATGCCTGTTCCCAGAGAAGGACTGACATGGAGGGAAAGCTCTGGGATGCTCAGCTCTGCCTCTCAGGACTGTGGCTGAGAGCTCGTCTGTAGCTGGTGGCTGAAGGACTAAGTTGGGAAGGAAAGAAGTCACCTTGAGTTATTTCCTATGTGTCCTTAAACACAGTGCAAACACACTGGCATTGATGCAGAAGGGCTGAGGGAGCCATTCCTGGAAGACAGGTCTTTGAAAGCAATGCTCCTTTCCAAGGCAATGATTTAAGGTTCCTGAAGAAGGAGAAACCCAAAGCACAGCTTCAGAGGAGGCGTTTCTCCCAGCAGGATTTGCTGAGGATGCTACTAGAGCAGAGACAAGTCCTCATGTCCACCCTTGTCCCATGCCAGGTGTGGGAGTCCCACCCAACCACAGGGACACGCAGAAGTGTGGCAGCCCTGTGGGGAAGGGGCACCATGGGGACAGCTCCCCTGGAATGCTGGAGCAGGCTGTCTTGCACTAAGAACACCAGCTCTGCTGTAGGATGGGGATGGGCAGGGGTGACCAGAGCTCTACTGGGACCCTCCACTTCCTGCAGGCTGGGAATGGGCAAGAGACCCTCCAGCCCACCCAGAGCTCCATAGCTGCCTTGAACAGGGAGGGAAGGCAGGTTTGTCCACACTCCTGGCCACCGTGTCACTGGTAACCCATGAGATCAATGACCACAATGGTGTCTGTGCTGCAGGGCCAGCCCTTTTGGATGGATATCTGGTGACATGGGTGTCCTGGTGGAAGATTCAAGATGGACATGGAGGATAATTTATTCACCTGGAGGGTAACACAGCACTGGGACAGGTACCCACAGAGAGGGGGGATTCTCATCATGGAGCTTGTCAGGGGTCTCTGCTGACAAAGCCATGGCTGATCTGGTCTTCTGCTGAGGACAGACCTTTTCCAAGTGTGACACTGGACTAGACACTTCCAAAGATTCCTTCCCAGCGACACGGAAGTGATCACTGGCCAGAACTGACACTTCAAGATGCTGCCCTGCCCGTACACCACCCTGCCTCTCCAAAGTATGCTGCCTTTTGGGTCAAGTGACATCACGAGGCTGTGATGTCATCACAGAGGGGCTGTGATGATGCATCCCAACCTGCAACACGCCTCTCAGCATCCAAGCCCACCAAGGGCCACATCCTCTGTCAGGCACAGCACACGTGCCAGGCACAGCATGGCTTATGACATGAAGTCCCAAATATAGAAAGGAACCATGGTGATGCATAATGGCAGAAATTACAGCTTTACCCACATCTCTGCAAAATTGCTGTGGAGGGACGATGGGAACCTGTTGTGGGATAAACATACAGAGCTTCTAGTAATGAACCTGGGGCAGCTTGGTGAAATGAGCTGTGAGCTGCTTTACTGCACCAGCAATGAGGAGTGACAGCTTGATAGGTCCTGCAAATGCAACAGGGACCAACAGGACAGCTGTCCAGCACAGAGATGCGGAGGGAAGATGAGACAAAGCAGCTGAGACGTGGGGCCCATGGAAACATATTTGATGCTTCCCAAACCCATCCAGCTGTAAATCCAATAGAAACCTCACCCTCATTTTCCTCCTTAATGAAATCTTGACATAGATTGAAACTGGAAGGGCAATAGCACGGGGAAACACTGCAAAAAGGTGAGGACTGCCCTGGCATGCGCTGTGCTAGGAAGGAGCAGAACTCTTCTTGGGACCTTCCATCTCCACTCTTCTGCCTTTGCTCCAGCTGAGGCTCCCACCTAGCCAGCACAGGCAGCTGCCAGCCATGGCAGAAATGCTGCTGGCCACTGGCACGTGTGGAGCCATGGATGTGGCACTGGGGGTGTGTGCCCACATGCCCGAGGGGTCACTGGAACAGTGAGCAGAGGAAGTGGAGAGGATGGTTTGCATTCCTGGCACTAGTGCTCACCACAGCCCCTTTAATGGGGGTCTTTCAGCCAGGGCCTGCGGCAAGACAGGATCCAGCAGACACACACAGGGCCAAAATCACCCTTGGTGCCGCAGAGATTTGCAGGCAGACTGGGACAAATATTCCCTCCAAGCGCTCTACCGAAATGCACTGCAGGGTTGTGGCTCGTGTAAGCAGAGAGTGAGCAAAATAAAGGCACAGCAGCATTTCTGAGGAGAGGAATGAACACTCTGCAGGTTGCATAGCCTCTGGCTCTTCCCTTCTTCTGCAAATGGTGAAACCAAAGCAGTGAAAAAGGCCAGGTCCCCACTTTCTCTGATAGGACATGGAGCACTTCTGCGATGAGAATTACATATGTGTCTTTGGACAGAGGCCTTCACATCAACCCACTGGCCTTCATATGTCCCTCCCACAGCTGAGAAACCAGCCACAAATAATTGTCTCAGCAGCTAATTAGCTGTCTGTGTACACAATAAATTATACATTTAATATTTACACAGTACCAGGGCTATGCCAAGAGCTTTCCAAGCATATAAACCAGAAGGGTCTTTCATTCCACAACTTCCCATGATAAATGAGATGAATCAGCCCACAGGAGATGAGCACAGAGCCCCAGAGGATGGAGAGGGCAAGAGGACAGACAGGCAGCTTGACCAGCCCCTGGGGGAGGATGTTCCTGGCCTTCTCCAGCCATGGGACAGGGCAGTGGCACAATCTTGTGGCCTCTCCCTTGCCTCAGGACCCATGCCTACTGGCCTGAGCAGCACCAACTGTGTCCAAGGAACGTCAGTGGCTCCACTCCCATGTGCAGCCTGACAGCGCCTGAGGTCTGCCCTTCTTGAGATGAAACAGCCACTGGCCTTGGAGAGGGTTTCCTAACACCAGCTTCCCAAGGCACACCCCACTCTTCATGTCCTCGCATCTATTCCCTGTGATGCCACTTGGTCTTTGCACAGCTTCTCTTGCCAGCAGAAATCTTCCTTCAAGGAGAAGAAATTTCATGCTTAAGGAGGCACTTCTTCCACAAGTGATTTAAAACTGGATACATCTTTGTAAGGAAACAAGCATAATTAAGTGTCATCGATGTAGCCAAAGATATGGACTGTTCCAAGTTAATTTTGTCCATTAATGAAGAGTTGCAGAAAGCAGAGCCCGCATTTGTTTGCTCTACTTTGGTAAATCCCTGGAGTCAGCAGCTTTGCTCTTGACAAGAAAAAATAATTAGAAAGAAACTTTAATTAAGAGATAACAGATGGGTGCTAAAGGACTTGTACTCAATCACACCACAATAGCCTGGAACCAGACCTTGGTTTACTTTGGGAGTGTTGTGAAGGAGGGACTTGACGTGCCCTCCAACATGCTTGGCTCAGGGCAGGATCCAGGGCAGAAAAACCTCTTTCCTCAGCCTGGATGCGGCCACAAAACATCCTCCTGTGAACATTGGCAAAGCCCTGCTGCCCCTGGAGAAGTTCTGCTCCAGCTCTGCAACAGCCTCACCTTTCACCTCCCTCTGAAGCTGCACCCCAAATCTAGCTGGGGATGTCCATCGTGGGGTAAAAAGGGCCTTTGTGGCCCTTCTAGCTGCTCAACTGCACAAGGCTGGTGCCTTTCCCATGAACCTTAATGCAACATCTCCTGAGCCTTTCTGAGGATGAAGGGACACTTTTACCATCAAATGTTCCACTGTCACAAATGACAATCCAATCCACGGGCTCCCTCCTGGACCTGATGGTCCAGCAGTGGGGAGGTGTGATGTCTGCACTGCTATGAGCTTGACATGCCGTTGCCCAGGCTGAGCTCCAGGTGACAGGAGCAGATAGGATGGCAGCACCATCAGGATGTTGTCACTTCCATCACTCCTGCACAGGGGCCCTCAAGGCTATGCAGTGGTAGAGAATCAGCACCCTCCTGGGGAGAAAACACAGTGCTAAACCCAGCCAGAAGCCACAGAACAGAGACCCACTGCTGGAAGCAGAAGACACACAGTCTCACAGCAGAAGCGAGGGCCAAGTCCTTGCTGCAGCACTGGATCAGCCCCATGGGATGCAGCAGCTCCCCATGACTTTTGGGCTGTGGGCCGAGGGGCAGACCTGGCTGGCAGACACGGTAGGCGGATGGGGGATACTGCCTTAGCAGACAAGTAGCTTCAATGTCAATTTTCTCCTTGTAGCATATCATCAGACTGGCTGAATCAACAGCTTTGGTCTGGTCTGAGTGGGATCTCACCAGGGCAGAGCGTGTCCTCCCTGTGCCCTATTATGTCTGTGTCTTGTCCTGGTACTGCTGCATTTTCATCAGCCCCACGTTGACACAGAGCCTCTCTTGCAGCTCTTTAGACCTGCCAAATCACATCAGCCCAGAGCTCCACACTGGCAGTGCTCCTGGCTGCAAGCCAGAAGGGCTCCGTGTCAGAGGCAGTCTTGTTTCCCTGCATGCCATCAAGCCCAGCTCTCGCTGGGAGTAGTAGGAGCTGTACAGCAATGTGCTGCCCCAAGCACAACTTGACCCTGGTCACAGCAGACAAGCAAAACTGAGAACAGTAACCAAATCTGTAACACAGTCTCCGCAGACATGCATGGGCAGGAGACCACAAAGAAGCTGTCCTTTCCCATGGCTTCAGGGTAGGAGCGAGCTCTGCCCGAGGGTGCTAACGCTGGTGTGCAGCCATCTGCAGTAGTCGCACACCTCTATTACAGATCATGTTGTGTTGACACAGCTGGGACCAGGAGAAGATGCTGCTACTTCTGCTTTTCTGTCTCAGCTGCTCTACAGCAGAGGTCTGGATTTTTTTGGGCTGATGATCTTGGCTTTTTAGGTTTTTCCACAGGAGATTTAGTTCTTGCAAGATTTAGTTCTTGCAAGGAGGGGACCTGAGTTCATGTGTTGATCTGTTTTCCAGAAGGTCTTGGTAAGACCGTCACTTGGATGTCTGTCCTAGCTTCTCTGGCCCAAGTGTCCCGGGACTCCAAGTGCTCTTCTTGCTGCAACTGGCTGAGCTGTGACACTGTTTTCCTCCTAAGGCAAAGCTGGATGGGACCTTGCCCACTTGGCTTCCTTGTGAAGTCAGCTTGAGATGACTCATCTTGAGGAAGTGCAGTTGCTTGGCAAAGCAGCAACTTCTCCAGTTCCCTGCAACTACATCAGGCTGCCCCAGCATGTGGGGCGGTATGGAGGGAAAGGTGTTGGAACACCAGAGGGAACGGCATTAAGGGGAACCAGCACACAGAGCAGGAAAACCCCACCAATATCCTCCAAGCTGGGCTCACTCAAGCCTTCAACCTTCACTGCCAAATGACCAGTGCTAACACCATTGGTGAATTAGAGGCTTGTTTTTTGGTCCTGCTTTTTCATGCAGACAGGACAAATAACTCTAAGCCACAAAAGAGTGCTTAGATCAGGCTTTTCAATGCCGTTTAGGGGGAAATCAATACGACTCAGAATTAGTTGCCCAAATCAGAGCCATAAACACAAGAAAAGCTCATTGTGGTCCAGCAACAGTGTGAAGATGCCTGTATTTAGCGAGGTTTGGGGAGGGGGATGTGGGGGCAGAGCTGGATAGAGACATCAGGGTGCCTCGCTCCCCACTGCCCTCAACCTGCCTTTCCAACCCGGTGCACAGCGCACACCTCCCCATCCCTGTTTGCCAATGCCCACGTGCCCGCCCTCAAATAACAGCCTCGCTCCACTCAAATACACCGGGGGCGACCACTATTTGTTCACCTAACAACCCAGCTCCTGCTTCACCCCACTCAGGGCTGTGGATTAGCATCAGGCATTGTGCAATGGTTTTTTATTAGCACAGAATTATGGAAGTCAGAGGCGTAAAAGACCTGTTGGGTCCCACTCAGTCCATCCTCCTTCTGCCAAGACAGTATTGGTCCCTGCAGCATATTTACTATTTCTCCAGTCTAATTTTACATACTGTACAATCTGTGCAGTGCCAAGTTACGATCCCTGTGTGAGAAGCAGAGCTCTCAATTTCCAGGCTCTTGGGTGTGTAAAATCACAACCGCGATGCTAAATTAACTTTTTTTTCCCTTGCATTTAATCATTTAATAGCTCTAAAATTCAGCCCCTCAGGCTCTTTCTGTCTGTCTCTTGGCTTGAGTTCTGCCTGCTGTAGGCCAGTGGCTTGTCGCTTACAGATGTAACGCTCACGCCCCTGGGTGGATCGGCAGCAGCTGGGCTTGAAGCTGGGGTAACTACAACTTAACGCATGAACTTCTGCGCCTGAGGATGGAAAAACTCCTCTGCTTTTTTAAACACAGGTACAGGAGGTTCATCCTTCTCTTTACTGCTCAGCCCCACAAGCAGGAGGCACACAGTGCACTGCACACAGGGATAGGATTCAAAAGCATCGCGGAAGCTGGACTGAGAAATCAAAGCAGGGTTGCAACCTGTAGCACCAAGACGTGGGGGACAGGGCATTCTCTGGGGTTCCCAACAGAAGCACCACTACTTTTCTCTCCACCTGTACATCCACTGAAGGTTACACCCCAGGGCTTGTTTCTTCCCGAAAGAGGGATTTCTTCCCCCTGCACCAACACTAAGATTTTCCTTTGCTCACATGGCTACAGAACAGCAGAGGAACTGAGCAGCTGCCAGGGAGCACAGTGAAGAGGGTGGGAAGAATAGATGCTGATAAAATGGGAACCATTTTACCAAGTTTGAGGGGTTTTTTGACTCAGTCACCATCACTCGTCCAAGTAATATAAAATTTTGACCCAGTCACCAACTCCTCCACCTGCATATCTGGAGCCCGGTGCTGATTTCAAAACAATATTAAAAATAAGGCACTCATCTTCTCTTCCCTGCAGGGGCTGTATTAACAACTAAGACAAGACATCACTATTTGCATTGGTAATAATGAGATACTTCATTTGCATTTTATGCCTTTCACTCTGAAGGATCCTCAAGCAAAGCCAAGCCTGGAAAGGATCACGAGCACATGCTGAGCCATGTCACAGCGAGCAGAGCAGCAGCCCACCCATCACACAGAACATCTGCTGCAGGGAAAGACGGGCACATATCAGACCCATGGCACACTCGAAATAGTGTTACTTACACCAGAGACACAAAATAAATTGCTGAGAATAGCTAATGGAGCACTACAGACCGCACAATAGAACCCCAGGGCAGATCTCCTGGATCTTGAGCAGAGCTTTGAGACAGGCTCCAGGCTGGGGCTGAATGAGGCTGGGACTCTGATTAAGGGCTGGAAAGTGTATCTGAACTATCGATGTCATTACTGCAGGACTGTGGTCCCCAAATGGTTTCTGAGCTCCTCTTAGTGGTCAGCATTATGTGGGAGCCCCATAAATCCACAGGCTACGTGAGTATTTACAAGCTACTCTGCAGCTGAGAAAGCTATCAAAGGTAGCAGTGCCTTCTAGATTTGTCTCTGAGCAGGTAGGAGAGACAGGGTTTTCTGCACACTACATGGATGATCCCAGCAGCAAGAAGTAGATCCATGAGAGAACAGGAGACTGAAAGTGCATGGTGCTTTGGGGCATACAGACAGAGCCCTTGCATGCCTTCTTGTCCAGATTATAGAATCACGGAATGGGTTGGGTTGGAAGGGGCCTCTGATGAAGATCATTAGTCCAATGTCACTGCCATGAGCAGGGACAGACGTGCACGCACCACAGAATCACAGAATGGATACATCCTGTTCATCTACCTGCAAAGCATAGTGCAGAAGCTCAGAGGAGACCACACCGCCTCAGAAGAGAGAAGCTTAAGACAAGGACAGTAAGCCAGGAGCTTTCATCAGGGTTGGTCCCATTCTCAGCAGCACCACGGAGTGCTTTCAGAGGAGGGAGCATGCAACTCCTTGAGGGGTTGTGAACTGAGCCAGTTCCTGCCTGGCCCTGCTCCCTTGTTGGTGCCCTAAGCACAAATGTCCAGGCCCTTTCCAAAACCTGTGAAGAAGATGTTCTTCATTAAGCAGCTGAGCATTTCCAAAGCAGCTCCCATTGGCTGGCTGGTGGCCTCATAATGGTGGCCTCATCATGCAGAACCCTCATGGCTTCATCATGTAGAGCCCAAAAAAACCATGGTGCAATTTCTATTTGATATTTACGGCCTCTCTGCTTCTCAAAATACCTTCTCTTTCTCCTGCTCCTTCTCCCCGTCTTCGACGCAGCCTTTCCTGCCTGTCTGCCCACTGCCGTTCCCTCTCCATACCGCTTTTGTTGCCATTCGTCTGACTAAACTCTCAAAAGCAGGGAGCAGCGCTGCTTTTGGGAGCCCAGTCTGCCTTTGAGAGCACCTCCTAACCTCCAATTACTGATCCTGCCATGTCAGAGAGTCCTCAGTTTGGTGCGGTTTTTTTTTATTGCCTGTGTTGGGGACAATGAGCAAATGTTAGTTCGGGAGCAGACATTCATTCCTGAACCAACTGCACATTATTTCCTAAATTTCAACATTTAAAAGCTTTGAGTGTCTTACTGCAAAACAACAGCTAAAAGGCTAGTTATGTTTCATTGACTGAAATACAAGTAAGTGTGCCCTGCTCTCTGGAGAGCTCTTGGGTTTGAAGCAGAAGATTTTAGGGAAGCGTGTTTTCTGAAAGTAAGACTATTCAGAAGCTTGCCATGTCCAGAGCCCCAGTCATCTGAAAGCAGTACTGAATTACAACTATTATTAGCACAAGAGATACTTGAAATCTGGAATTTCTGTAAAACGTTTTGAATTCAGGTTTTGAAGCATTTAAAGGACTTGAGAAAATATCTTTGGCTCCAAGACAGCAAAGCACTTAGGCAAGGCCTTAACTTTGAGCATGTGTTTAAGTACCTTGCTGACTTGGGGCTTTTAACCCTGGCGAAAAGAAATCAAAGAGGAAAGAAAAGCCAAGGAAAAAGATTCTGGTGTACAAGGAAATCTCCAGACAAGCCAAAATAATAGAGAAATCTCCTCTGGAAAGTAAGAAAACAAAAAATAATAGCGACTTGCTTTAAAATTAAACACTAGAGGAAGCTTTCTGGAGGAGGGGGAGAGAAAGACTCCCAGAACAAATGGAGTATTTCAATGTAGCCTAACGCCAGCTTCGCTCTCCTGCCTCTTCAGCATTCAGAAATTATTTATTGCTGAAAAAAAATCCCAAACCAAACCCAAAACCTGCTTCCTCCTCCCATTTCCAGACAAAGTGCAATGGGAGAGAGAAAAATCTTGGCTTTGGCAGTGAAAAAAACATCTCTGAAATGAGTCGGCTGTGAGAGACTGTCTCTGTCAGGAGGGAGGAAGAGGATAAGGGGTGAGGGAGTGAAGGGTAGTAATGAGGAGGAGGCAATTGCCCAGAGGCAGAAGCCTGCAAACAACAGTGTGCACTGCCTTTGAGAGGGGAAATATGAGAAAGTCCTTAAGGAGAGAAAATCAGTGCAAATCTATGCACACATGCATGGAAAGTAGCTACAAGCAGCAAGCGGCTCTTCCCCTACCTCCAGCTTGAGATCATGAATAGAAAAACTGGAGCACAGCAATAAGAGCATCCCCTGCAGCCCACCCAGGGAGAGCGGCTGCAGACAGCAACGGGAGAGTGGCCACGGGATCGGGAACGGGTGAGAGAAGATGCCCTGCCTGCTCCAGGATCTGGTGTTGCAGCCTCCCCGCAGCTCTGGCATGGCCAGGGCAGGCTCAGGGTGCCATGAAGTTGAAAATGCTTCTCTGCCTCCACTAGGGCAAAAGTCCAACTTTACAAATATTCTCTGTTAAAGAGGAAAAAAAACCCAAAACAACCAAGTTCCTTCTTTCAGAAGGAAACCAAAGGTTTCCATGTGTTTTGGGGTATTTTTTAAAAACTTCTACACTGAGTTGTGCAAAAGGCTTTACAAAACATTTGGTTATTTAAGGGGAAGGGGGTGTCAATTCAAAGTGAAGAACCCAATCATTTCTGAAAAATACCAAAAGGACAAACTGCAGCCTTTCCTTCCCCTACACTTCATCTCTTTTTTATCTCCCCTGACAGAGAAATATGACTTTGTAAAACATTTGGATGTTGATGGGACTTAATTTCCAACAGAAAATGGCTCCCCTGAGGATTTTCCCCATCAGCTTTGCCCAGGACAGACTGGCAGCAAGTGCTTTTCTCCCTGATGGAGATGCCCCTCATGGAAAGCACAGGATTCCAGCACAGGGGATGGAGGCAGTTCTTCCTCAGCACTCACGCTGTCACACTGCCTGCAGCCCCCCGAGGACGGCCACCCTGTCATCCACTGCTTCCTGCCAGCACCCAGTAAGATGCAGCTCCCACCAAAAGCATCTGACAACACAAACGAGTGACACAAATGAGGAGAGCATCATTCTCTCTGTCTTACACCCAGAGCTGAAGTCCCCAAAGCAGATGAAATGACTGCCCCACGAGAGTTGTCTTCGTCAGAGCTAGGCTCTGGTTTTCCTCCTTCCCTGTGATCCTGTGACACCTGGTACATTGACACCAGGGTTTGGTCAGGCTATCCCGACCCTGCTGAAATACAAAACCACAAAGCACTGAATTAACTTCAGCCGGTGCCTTTTAATCCACCTGGGACCCCTGTACAGCCCTCGGGATGCCAGCGCTTGGGCACTGCAGGCATGGCTTGTGAGGCTATGGAACAGCTGCTACCATGTACATCAGTGACTCCCTCTGAGGCACCAAAGCAAAAAGCCTTCCATAAATACTGGTTACACTAAAAAACTCCTCAGGGCTAAGCAAGTTAAGAAAAATGGCATGAACGCACTGGAGGAAGGAAAACACAATTAAATCACCCAACAGCCCGTATCCACTAATCCCTTGTGCTACCAGGCTTGACTTGAAGGTCTCTGCCTGCTGACACGCACTTCCCACCCCTGATCCAGCACTGGCACTGCTTTTCCAGAATCCTGGCAAGGTGTCTGTGCACACATGTTATGTGGGAAAGAAAGTCCCCCACAGTCCCAGCTCCCAGCACACAGTCACAGCCCAGCACGCTGCGGGGCTATGGGCTGTGCAGGGAAAAGCCTGGGAGCTGCTGTCCTATGCCACAGCACAAATTAAAGGCACTGAATGTTTTCAGGAGAGTTCAGTATTCACCAGGCTGGGAGACACATCTGCAACATCAGGTAACAGCATTAAAGGAGCTGTGAGCGCTCATGGCAGCTCTCACTGTGAGGTTCTTCATTCTGGA
Source organism: Callaeas wilsoni (assembly GCA_013398955.1). Classification (NCBI taxonomy): domain Eukaryota; kingdom Metazoa; phylum Chordata; class Aves; order Passeriformes; family Callaeidae; genus Callaeas; species Callaeas wilsoni. Next base: position 180,323 of record VWPU01010572.1, read on the forward strand.
GCTATGATTTAGGGCAGGATGAAGAATGTGATGGGATTAAATCTGTCTACCTAAATCCTGAAATTTTCCTTCTGGGTTTACATCCAAAAGTCCTTCTCATAGATCAACAGAAGGATGCTCAGGCCCATCTCTCTGGAGCTGCCAAGAATAAAATTGCAAAAATATGGAGAAAGAAATGCATCACGGATACAAAAGCCCATGGACTCAGAGAGCGCAGTGGGATAGACCTGCCCAGATTACAGAGTGAGGGGGTTCACTGACACAGAGGTAGGGCTGTCCACTGGGTATCTTGCTCAGATGGGGCAGATACTTCCACTTTAAAGTGACTGATCCAACCCTGCAACCTGCTCCAGATTTCCTGGGAGATAAGGCACATCCCACTTCTTAAATAGCGCTTCTTAGTAGCCCAGGGGTGAACTGACCCTACTGCCATGCAAAAGACATGAACAGCACCTTCGATACGGCTGAGTCAAGCTAAGGCAATGTCAATAACCAGAAAATAAATAAATGAAAAATTTAAAAAGTAAAAAACCAAAAAATTAAAAAACCCCCAACCCTGCACAGGCATACAGACAGACGTTTCCTCGAAAATGACAGCTTCCAAAGTCCCATGTTGTAACTATTCCACCTGGGATTTTCCTTTCTGTCTACTATGCTGCCAATGCAGCAGCTAGGTAACTTTTGAAGAGCACCAACCAGCAGCGTGAAAATAGCTGCAGTGATTATATTGCAACACTTCACTGCTTCCCTGAGCTGCAGCTCCCTCCTCCACTGTTGGAAGTACAATCAATGCTAATTAATTAAGGGCCAGAGCCTGCCAACCATGGTCACATCAACTTCAGTGCTGCTTCCTAAATATTCAGGGCTCGCGCTCCATAAAAGTGAGGATCAACCTCCAGCAACTTAGGTTGAAAACAACAGAAACTCTCTTTGCAAACCAGGAGGGATGGACAGGCATGTCTGTGTCACAGCTGAGAGCAGGAGCAGCCATCTGAGCTGGGGCAGACCCCAGTGAGCTGCAGCTGTAGATCAGCAGTGAGGCATCCCGCAGGAATCCCTAAAGGCTCTCCGCCAACAGGAACCATGGAGCTGGCACAGCTTTTATACCCAGCCAAGGCTAAGAGGAGGGTGCCTGCATGGGGCCAGACAGAGCATGAGCACCCTCCAAAACCAAGGAGGAGCAAAGCCCTTCCTCTCAGTGCCCAAAGTGATGTGCCCTGTGATGCTGGGAGAGGGGAAGGCAAGGGCTGGGTGTTAACGGACAAAGATGGGAAGGCTCCTTGAGGGCAAAGGAGACTGGGAAGAGTCCCAGGAGAGTGAATGGATTTCACTGGAGCACCAGTGGGAACAGTACTGCAGCTCTGTAGAAGGTGAGCCTGCGGCTGTGGTTCCTAATCTTGCCAAAGGGCTTGTGTGGTGCTTCAAGAGTGAGGAGGCACCAGTGGGGAACCCAAGCTCCCAATCTGCCCCTCCACTACATCACACAGAGGGACCCTCATACAAAGGAAAAACACAAGACCCTGTGCTTTCCACCACAAAGGTAAAACTAATTTTCAAGTCTGCTGAGCACAGGAACTTGTGCCATGAATATGAGCACCAGGGTCATGCCCTGCTGCACCCTACGCAATGCTACACGCCCTCCCAATAGCAGGAATTCCTGCAAGGCTCAACAGCCTTCTCCCACTCCTCAGCAACATCACTGGATTTTCATCCCTCTGCACCCAGCTTGTCCACTTGTCCCAGCAGCTGGCACAGGTTGCGGCAGGTCTCCAGGCTCACAGTTACGGCCAGTCATGGAGGATTCCCACGGGAAATCGCAGGAGAGGACTAGACAGACAGACATTAACTTCTGGATTCAATGCACTCTCACTCCCATGTGCCTCAGTTTCTCCCTTGCACAGCATCCAGTCAGCTGGAGCTACCACACCACAGCACAGGCAAGCCACAAACTCAGCAGAGTCCAGCCTGCCAGCGCTTGTGGTTTGGCTTGAGTCAGAGGCTCTCTGTGACTCATCCTATGAAGTCTCAAGTTCATGGCCATGGCTGGAGAATCCCATCGAGAGCACTCCAGGCTCAATTTACGCTTCCTTGGGCATGGATTTGTGCATAAACAACACACATGATGAGCAGAGCTTGGCCCCCTGAATAGAGAAGATCCTCATTTGGATGCATGAATGGATGTGGGGCTAATGAGGACAAGCTCCCAGCAGTGGACTCCTGTGTGTATGCTTTGCACCACCCTGGTTTTCAGCTGGTGCTGCTGCTGTGAGTCTGCCTTCATTCCACTCACAACTGGATGAGACCCTGATCCCCCTCCGGAGCTCTGTTACCTCTGTGAGGGATGCTCATCAACTTCCTTGGCTTTATTTCAGTTTGGATCCTGGAGGCAGCAGGTGTAACCCCCGTGCAAGCAGCACAGACCAGCTGAGCACAGAGCGGACTTTTCTCCTTTGGCGGAGCACAGCACCCATTCCCCACCATCTCTCTGTGAGCAGAGCTGTTATTCAGCAGCACACCCAAGGCCTGGACACCAGAAATACATGCACACGTGAGGACACCTCATTACACCTCAGCAAATCCAGCAGGAATCAAGCAAGACAGGCCACATGCTGCAGCCTTGCTTTAGCCTGTGCATCCCATTCAGTTCCTCAGTGTGATGGTGCCACTTCTCCTCTGCCTACAAATCACGGAGGTCTTGGCTGGCAGAAGTCCTATGGCCTCCTGGCCACACTGGTCAGTGTTTTCAAGCATCAGCTCTGTAGACCTCTGGCTGTTTTGCAAAGCTCCAGAGTGGATAACTAAGAAGAGCCTGGCTACTGGCAGATGACTTAAATCTGCTAACGCAGGTCAGCTCCGAGGGAAATGCTGTAGGCTTTGCAAACTAAAAAAGCTAGGAAGGTCAAGTGTATCGAACCTGGGATGAAAAGCACTACTTTTCTGTCAACTGTGTGCACCCTGAGGTGAGGTTTTGCCTCATCCATAGGGAATTTTGAACTGAGAAGTGGATCTGTCTTGCCACACACTCTCCCTGCACACAGGTGCCTGCAACTGTGCAAGGAGAATATTTTATCCCTTCCTCTTGTCTCTGAAGTAGAGATAAAGACTGTTTTATCCCTGTGCTGTGAATCACACCCACAAATCCCTTTCCCCAACACCAGCCTCCCCAGTATGGCTCTAATCAAGGGAAGGCAGTGGAATGAGGCTCCAGACTGCTTGGCTTCAATTAGCACCTGCTAACAGCTGGGCCTAGATAGCAGTCTTTTCCAGCAAATTGTACACCAAGAGATCAATGGTTCATACAGGACTAATACTGCTGTAACCCCTCCTGCCTCCATCACTGTCAACTGCCTTGTGGTTTCACTTCACTTCTCCACCTGATGGGCCTTCCTGGAGCAGTCATTACAAGGTGACACACATTGCTTTTCCCCTCTGTAACGAGCCTGCCACAGCCCCTCCTCAATCCTTCTTCTCCTTCTCTTTTTAATATGCCACAATTATATTGGCTTCTCTGCATGGATCCACCCCATTTAGTGCTGCCCAAGACCGCTTATCCTGAAAGATGCTCTTTTCATCCACAGCACAGACTGCACATCTTGCAACTTGTTCTGTATATTTTTTACACTCCAGCATCTCCTGGCCTGATTAGGAATCTGGTATTTCCCTTTCCACAGAAGCACAGTGTGTGCTTAGAGAAATTAACCCCACCAAGGACATCAAGGTTTGTGGATGTTGTGTCCCAGCATCTGCACTCCTGTACATGCTTCATGGTATCTTTGCTCTGTTCCTACCCCAGAAAATCCTCTCTGAAGAAGCAGAGATGATGATGTTTGTAGTCAGTGTCTTGTCATGCCTGTGTTCCCATTATCCGGGGCTTTGCTTGTTCCCAGATGTGTCACAAGTGGGCTGAAGATAGCAGCAAGTGATTCCATGCCCAACACTACAGATGGATGCGCAGGACCTGAATGTCTCAGCCTTTCCCGACTTTTTGGTCCTGGGTTCTGCCACACATAGCTACTGTGACATGTCCTGGGGATGACTTGTAGCACCCACTGCTGCGGTTGTGGGCTTCTACAAGCGGTGCCCAGAGCTGCCCCCAGGACTGCTGCATTTTGCTCTTTGAGCTTGACTGGAGCTTGGCTTTGCAGTCCCAGGGCATCCAGGACTTCAGACACTGGAAACTCTTCAGATGGGAATAAATAATAAGTGGTACATTCAGTCCAAGTTCTGCTGGACACAGGGGCTGATGGGAGCAGGCTGCTCTAGAAATCTGATGTGTCCGGCTCACTGGGATGGCCACATGTGACTTCTGAGGTGAGACCTTTCCGAGCTCTTGGAGGCTAATTGAAGCCAAGCCCTTGAAGTGCTAAAGGTTTCCACTCCACCTGTCACAGTTTTATGCAACCTTCCATTTCTGGAAGCCTTTGAGAATGTGAAAAAAGGATGAGGATTGCTTCCTCCCCTATCAAAAAGAGCTCAGAGCTCGGACAGGACACAGCCCTTTTTCAGCAGCCAGTGCTCACAAAAAGAACAAGGCCCATGACTATTGCCTCTCTGCTGGGCTAAACATCAGCTTCCTAAGGTCTGAAAATCTGTGCAGATGAGATTCTGGCTTCTATCAGCATTTGGGGGCTCCCAGCTGCTGTGGCAATGCCTCTATTTACAACCGTGTGTCAGTAGAGGAAGCCATGCTCCTGCTCCACACTGCAGGACAATGCCATGCCAAGAAGGAAATCCAAACCTTTCCTACCTGCCTCTCCCCAACAAGAGGTCTTGTTCAGGACTGGGTTTCAACAAGGATTTATTGGCAAGGACTCTCTGGCTTATGTAGATGATTCACAAAGTTAGTGCTGCCCCCTCTGCACAGCCACAGCCTGGGAGGTCCTGCCTTCGCCTCAGGGGCTGTGGCAGCATTGCCCTGTGTTAGCAGGAATCCTCCACTTGAAGCTTCTCTAGATGTCTGGGTGGACTACAAATCCCATTCCTCCTCCTTCTCTGCCTGTTGATGTGTAATGAAGCCTAAGAGACTACTGAGACATGTTTTTCCTTAACACTGGCAGAACTAATGAGTCCTGGCAGACTGTGATCCTCCTGGCAGTTTCTTCTTCTCACCACAGATATGAACTACTTTCACCAGTTCTGTGGGATCACAGGCTTGTACAAAGCCCGATAGAGCCACACTTTAAAGCTGTGTTTTCTTTTTTCTTTTCTGTCTTTGATTCTTTTACAGATTTGTAATCTGCTTCAATACACAGGACCTATTTTTGGGAAGGGTCCTCTTTTTTGTTAGCATCACAGATATTGCCAGCTAGGTTTCCTTCCAAGCTCTTGGATGGGTCACATGGGACAGATCTCCACTTCACTCCAGAACTTCATCAGCTCGATTTCAAACAACTTCTTCCATTTCCAGAAAGTGGCAAATTCAGTTCCAGTGCCTCCAGGCAGAATTGTACATGGAAAGCAGGCAGATTCTTTCCAATGTCCACAAACTTTGGTAACTTGCAAAAAGGAAGACTTCAAAGCCCTGAACCACCAAGCTGTGTTTCCTCTCACCTAAGTGCCAGTCCCTCTATTTTTTTCCTGTCCTTCTCTTCTCACCCCGACTTGCACTTCAAGAACATCTCACCTCCTGCATCCAACAGCACTTAGCACAACAGGACATCAATCTTACTGCTGACCTGTGACTAATTTTCAAATACTGAGCCCAAGTAAGAGCTCTCCAATCTCTGTCTGACAGGCATGAGCCATGCCCCTGCAGTGTGTCCCAGCAAGACAAGCCACACTGCACTGTGCACCAGTGACTTTCTGCGGTGCAAAATTAACAGACAATGCGTGGAAATGAACCCTCTTGATTTCCCAGCTCCCAGGAGGGAGGAGCAAGCCTGGGATGTGCTCCCTACAGGGCTATCCTGCATTGCTGGCTGGACCCCTGTGGGATGCTCGGCTCTGGAACCTGTGGAGTGATGAGGCAGTGGGCAAGAAAGCACAGGCACTAAAAATAGGCTGTTTGCGGTAGGGACTGACCACATTTATTAGCAAGCCTGTGCTCTGGCTGACCACAAGGTCAGCTGCCTAGAGCTTGGCTGTAATTCACTCTGTGTCTAGGCAGGAAATCTACTTGAGCTCAGGGGGATGTCCAGTAATAGAAAAAGTTGTTCCAGGACCTTGGGCTATTTTTGCTGTTTTCTTTTATTTTGCAGACAGAGAACCTTTCGGGAGATGCATCTTGTGCTGGAAAAGAAGAAAAATAAAGCCAGGTGCTCAGGGACAGAGAGAGGGGTAGAAATGGAAAGGAGAGCATGCAGATGTTTGTGCCTGTTTGCATCTGGGGTTCTTCTTCTTAGACAGGCTCACCTTCACCAGGGAAGATCAGAAGCAACAGAGGGGACCCCAGAATTTGATGGGCTCTTAAACACCCTAACAGCGTTCAGCAGAGTCTAATGGGCTGCAGCAGGGGTGTCCCTGCAGGTGGGGTTGCTGTCTCTTCTGCTTCCCTGCAGCTGTGGGTTGGCAGGGAAGATGGGGAGGCAGTGAGAAAACCATCACGGTAATGAATGCTCAGGGGTGGAGATGATGGACCTTCTTTGGAAAGGCATCAGAGGGCAACTTGAACTACAGCCATGTTGTACCTCTGGCCAGCATGGAATGGGCCAGCAGATGCAGTAATCCCACTAGGACAATGCTGGTTCCCAGCGGATGGCCATGAGCTTGGGCTAGCTTAGCTGTGAGCAGCAATGAGCAAGGCAGAGGAGGCAAAGAGCAGATGCCTGCCCTTGAACGGCAGCCTTCAGAATGATTTAAGCAGTCTCTGCTGAATGGGGCTGCAGTTTGGAGTGAGGCTGGTATTTTCAGCCAGCTGGATAATGAGAGCATCCAGAGTTGTAACAGGAAGGATTAAAAAATGTAATTGCTAATGGGGAATTAATTGTTAATGGGGAATCATCATTGCAGAGGGTGTTCCCAGTGTGGCCCCGCAGGGATCTGTTCTTGGCCAATTGCTAATCAGTCGTCTTATCAATTATCTTGAAGGCAACATAAAACTGTTGCTGGCAAAGTTTGCCAGTGACACAGGTCTTATGTATATAATGGAAAGGATGAGTCCATCACACACGGAGTCCAGAGCAGTTAATATACGAGCCTTCCCTCGGCAGGAGCATGTGTTTTATGCAGCCAAACACAAGTCCATTCATCTCCAGTGGAGGAATGTAGGTCAGACTCGCAGAAGGCAGGACAGTGTCCTGGGGAGGACAACGCCAATAAGGCCTTGTCAGGAGCCACCTGAAGATAAACTGCCAGTGCTGAAAGCAAAACTTAGCCAGAAGCAAAAGGAGGTGTCACAGGAGGTAGGAAGGTGCTATGTAATGAGAAGACAGAGCTTTTTCCTGAACTAGCCCCAGCCTGAGCCTGGAAGAAGGCACCATTTCCAGCCTCCCAGCCAGCCACTCTGCACACACAGTCAGTCTCTTTGACCTTGCCTTCCCCAGCAACTGCCTCTGCCCTGGCAAGCACAGAAACTGTGGATCACTCTGTTGCACATGCAACTCACCCTGGGGAATGCGTGCAAAAACTAATAACAAATGACAGATGTTTGTCATATTGCTTAATGCATGACTGAAGGACATTGTGATAGTGCCACGAGGGAG